>BQNB010000257.1:111196-189907 GCA_026074375.1 Tanacetum coccineum | reverse complement strand
AAAAGAGGGTGCAACAAATGGCCACCCATGTGCTAAAAATGAAAAGATGGTGCAAAATAAAAATTAAAAGTGGAGCTAGTAGCTAATTATTACACCAAGTCATCCAAATACTTATAAAGAATGGAGCTAGTAGCCCATTAATTGAAGAACATATTTTCAAACTTAAACTCTTGGACCCATGGATGAACAGTGGCTGGTTATGACAACCTTAGATTACTTTAGACTATTTGTTTTATGTTTTTATATTTACAACCATTAAATGTGTATCCCATGTCTATCCTTACCCTTATCACCCTTTAAAACCATAATACCCTTGTTGCCTTCAAGGATTATTTAGACTCTAATTCTATCTGGTGCAGATTTATGTACTTTCTAAGCTTATGATAGAATACATGCTATGTCTATACAATTGAGTGATCACCCCAAAAATGAAACACTTAGACTAGTGGAGAGCTGAGTGACTTTTGATCCCTTTTTCGTGAGGTGTTCGGCTTTGATGTTTTCTAGCATAAGAGTTTTATAAATTTATTTCTTGAAGTTATTCTCGAGAAATCTTTTTATGAAATGTATTAACATGTTCTACTTGAGGGCAAGCAGAAGTCAAGTGGGGGGATATTTTATAACATCAAATATTTAATACTTTTTTTGTGACAAAATACCCCTTAAAATACCTGAAAATGTTTCACTAACACTCGAAAATGAGATATTATCTATTGTTTTATAGTTTTCAGGTGAAGTGCAGGAAAGAGACAAGAAACAAGGGAAAAAGGACTTAAAGTGTAAATTCTGAAGAATGTTACGGCGTAACACCAAAAATGGTTACGACATAACATAAATTAAGCAAGTACGAAGATCAAGGAAGACTTTACGGCGTAACACCATATTTAGTTACGCCGTAATCTTATATTTAGAAGGAAATCTCGTCAAAGTTATAGTTACGGCATAACACCTTATCCAGTTACGTCGTAACCATGAAGATCCACAAATATGGAATAAAGATCACGTACATATGGAAGTTATATGAAGGTTACGATGTAACACCATATCTGGTTACGCCGTAACAACTGCTTAATTATGAAATGTCGTGTAAGTTGGTTACGGCGTAACACCTTTATTGGTTACGCCGTAACAGGTTCGATATCTATAATTAGAGGCCTCATTCAAGCTATTCCGACATCACTTCCTCCACAGCCAATTGGAGAGGCGACAAAGGCTTCCAACCTTCAAAGAATTCCACCTGGAGTCTAAGGGAGATCACACTTTAGTTACTTTTTGTATTTAATCGTTCAAAATACAAATACTGTAAGAATTATAAGTTTTCAATATATGATTTCTTCTATCTCTTACTATGTTACCATTACCATGAGTGGCTAAGCACTTAAAGTGCTGGCCTAGTTATGTAATTACTTTTGTTATGATTGTTTCCTGTTAAATTATGGTTTCGTTAGATATTCCTTGACTATCTTGTCATGATAGGATCTAATGGGTACTAGGGAGGATCACTAACTCCTTACCTGGTGTAGGAACTGACCGGTCACTGCACTTATCACTCAATACTTAAAAAGCACAGGAACTCTTTCAAAGGGGGTTAATAATCTTTATAGGTTATTAGATATGTTTTGGGAATAGTTAAGATTAATCACTGCAACCTAGATAACCTACCTCCCAGATGATTTGAGACTGATTCAGAATCGCAGGGAGTATAGGATAAACTGTATATGTACATTCAAGTTTATCGACCTTAGAAACTAGTAATGAAACCATAGTTTGACATTGTACAGGAAATTGTCTTCATAACAATAGTAATGAAGTAACTAGATTAGCACGTTTTCTCTCTTGATATCTCCTATCCTTTTACTTTCTGTTATTTATTTTTATTGTTCTTTTAATTTTAATTTAAATCAACTCAAAAACCATTTTCAAAACGTGACACTTCAAATTAAAAGTAATTACAACTTAGCTCTTGGGACGACCTCGGATTTACCTTTCTATACTACCTTTCTAGACGACCTCAGATATGTTTGGTAGATCGAGTTTTATAAATTTAAAACTTGATAAAAATATATTTTAAAAGAAAATACGCATCATTGTCTCAACAAAGCAATGGCCTTTCTAACTGCTGTAGCTTCGTCAAGGTTCCCTTCAACCTATAATCAACTTAGAACTTCCTTGAATCCAAGAAACCATGCCACTCTTCAAGATGGAAGGGTCACAGTGCAACAAGTACAAGGGAGACAAGGTCAAAGTTATTCGGGTACTGGGTATAAGAGTAATGCTACTAGCTCTGGGGGAAACAATACAAGCGGACAGGAAAGGGTTGTTAAATGCTACAACTGTCAAGGTAAAGGACATATGGCTAGACAATGCACTCAACCTAAGCGACCGAGGAATGCAGCATGGTATAAGGAGAAAGCAATGTTAGCTGAAGCTCAGGAAGATGGACAAATTTTGGATGAAGAGCAACTCGCATTTCTTATAGATTTAGGGGTTCTAGACGGTCAAGCTGTTTAGACAATCATTCCAAACACTACTGCCTTTCAGATTGAGGATCTTGATAATTATGATTCTGACTGTGATGATATCTCGAATGCACAAGCGGTTCTCATGGCCAACATTTCCAACTATGGTTCTGACGTTATCTCATAGGTACCTCCTTCTGATACCTATCTTAATGATATGGAAAATCAAAGTGTGCATGCAATATAGGATTTTGAACAAACACCAGTTATGGATTTTATAGATAATGATATATATAGTGATAGCAATATCATTCCATACTCTCAATATTTACAAGAAACACAACAGGTAAATGTTCAAGATACTCATTTACAGGCACAACAAGATTCAATGATTTTATCTGTGATAGAACAAATGTCAGAACAAATGATTAATCATGTAAATACTTAGGAAAAGGCTAATAAGGAACAGAATAATGAATCTGTAACCGCTGAGCTAGAGAGATATAAAGAATGAGTCAAAACATTTGAACAACGCCTTAATATCGATTTAAGTAGTCGTGAAAAGATGATTGATTCTCAAATGGATGATATGATTAGGGAGAAGCTTGCACTGAAAGAACAAGTTGACTCACTTGAGCAAAATCTTTCAAAACAAATCAAAGAAAAGGAATGTTTATTGCAAACATTCACGGTTTTCAAAAATGAATCCAAAGAAAAGGAAGATAAATATATGGAAAACGAAATTGATTTGGAAAAGAAGATAAAGGAACTTGATAATATTCTTTTTAAAGTGGGTCAATCTGCTCAAACAGTGCACATGTTAACTAAGCCACAAGCCTTCTATGATAATATACATAAACAAGCTCTAGGTTATCAAAATCCGTTTCACCTTAAGAAAGCTCAGCGGATTAAACCAACCTTGTATGATGGTATTGTTATGTCTGATAAACATGTTGCTATGCCTGTGATTG
This sequence comes from Tanacetum coccineum, assembly GCA_026074375.1. Taxonomy (NCBI): domain Eukaryota; kingdom Viridiplantae; phylum Streptophyta; class Magnoliopsida; order Asterales; family Asteraceae; genus Tanacetum; species Tanacetum coccineum. The sequence continues at coordinate 186,477 of BQNB010000257.1, read as the reverse complement.
ATGATGAGGAAACATTGATTTTGGAAGAAGATAGTCGATCAAAAATGTCTGAAAAAGCAAAGGATCCATAAGTTATTAATAAAAACATTTCTCATAAACCTATTGATTATGAAAAGTTAAATAGACTAACTGACGATTTTGGAAAACGTTATACTCCACAACAAGAATTGTCGGCAGAACAAGCTTTCTGGCTGCGTATGTCCGATCCTACCAGTAAACCTTCTGATGCATTACCTGTCAAAATCAAAGCTCATAAGGAACTTCCTAAGATAAGCTTGGTGAATGAAAGCCTTAAAAAGCTTAAATTCCACCTTGCTAAGTTTGACAATGTGGTGAAGATAAGGACTACACCTAATGCTCGTATAGAAGGTGAATGGGGGTTTGAACATACAAAAGTTGTGTTTAACAATGAAATTATTCCATTTCTAAAATCTTTAAAATACATCTTCAATGTGTTTGATAGAGATCTTCTAAATGAAATAATGGAAGTAAAGACAGCTTTTGACCAAATGGACGCTTCTGTTCAACAGTCTTCAGTCGACAAACAATGTTTGGAAATTGCTAAAAAAGAATTACTTTTGGAAAATGATCGACTCTTATAACAAATCATGTATCAAGATGTTCTTTTAACTGTTATGAATTCTATGTCTTTGTTTGGTGAATCTGTGAATATGGATGGAAAAAGAAAAGAACATTGTAATCTTGAGGCCGAGCTTTTGAAATCACAAAATGCATTTAATGATCTTTTGAAAAGTCACTCACAACTTGAAAAACATTGTATTCCTCTTGAATGCTCAATACAACTTAATCAAGAAATTTTTCAAAAACGTGAATCTTGTGATAATTAAAATGCTCTCGAAATTCTAGAATTCTTTGAAAATAATGATTTAAAAGCTCAGCTTCAAGACAAAGTCACTACCATTTATAATTTAAAGGATATTATAAAGTCAATAAGACAAAAGTCCAAGGAAGAGAATGTCAATAATGATTATGGTGAAATTGTGACAAAAAATGTGGAACTAGAGAATAGTGTGGCAAAATTGCTTTCGAAAAACGAGCGTCTTTGTAATGAAATTAATCATGTTAAATAGGTTTTTAAAGAGCAGTTTGACTCAATTAAAAAGAAACGTGTTCGTTCAAAAGAACAAAGTGACTCGTTAATTGATAAACCGAACTTAAAATCTACAGAGAATGAGGATTTAAAAGCTCAACTTCAAGATAAGGTTTTTGTGATAACTTCATTGAAAAATGATTTACGAAAAATAAAAGAAAAAGTCATTGTTGATATTGCTACACAAATACCATGTGCCACCACTATTGTTCCAGGAATGTTCAAGCTAGATTTAGAACCTTTGGCTCCTAGGTTATTGCAAAATAGGGAAGCTCACATAGATTACCTTAAGTACACTCAAGAATAAGCTAATATTCTTCGGGGAATAGTCGAACAAGCTAAAGCAAAACAACCTTTAGATAGTGCATTAGACTTTGCCTGTAAGCATGCCCAACGAGTTCAGGAGTTACTTGTATATGTTCGAGATACATGCCCTAATGCGATTAATCTTAGTGAAAAAAAGGTTGGTGTCACACCCATAATCATGGTCAAGAAAGTTAGGTTTGCTAAGCCTCTCACATCCTCAAGCAACAGTAAATAGGTAGAGTCATCAATAACATCTGATTCTAACACACCTGTCAGTCTTCTACAGGATTGAAGTGTTCTACTAGTAAGTGTGAACCAAAGCCTACTGACAATAAAAGGAATGATATGATTGCATACACCAAGTAGGAACATGAAGAATAAAGTAGAAGCCCAACCTAGGAAAGTTAATAAAAAGAATCGTGTTGTTGAACCTATTTGTGATGATAATGTTAAGCATTCAAAGTTAAATGCAAATTCTGGTTTTAATTGTGGTACTTGTAAGAAATCTTTGTTTGATGATGTACATGATAAGTGTCTTCTTGATTTTGTTAAAAATGTGAATAGCTGTGCTAAATCTGCTAAGAAACATAAAAAACAAAATATTTAGAAACCTACGGGTCATGTATTCACTGAAGTAGGATTTAAGTGGAAACCAACAGGCAGAACTTTCACTATAGTTGGTAATTCGTGCCCTTTAACTAGGATCACTTCAGCTAACGTAGTGCCTCCTAAGCAAGCCACTTTCCACTCAGTTGAAACACAAAAACCAGAGCTTAAAGTCTATAGCAGGAAACTCAAAAATATTAAAAATAGGTTCGAGTAAAAAGGCTAAGATTGTAGAATCTAAGACTGCTAACCACTTGGAACCCGATCCTACCTGGGGATCCAATGCTACAGATATTCCATCGTCTTCTTCTCTTGTCATGACAGGTTGTCCAGATTGTTCTCCAGTATCTGGACTCTAGATGTTCGAAACACATGATAGGGAACCGCTCTCAGCTCATGAACTTTGTTAATAAATTTCTGGGTACAGTTAGATTCAGGAACGACCATATTACAAGAATTATAGGGTATGGTGACTATCAGCTGGGAAATGTTACTATCTCAAGGGTATACTACGTCGAGAGGCTTGGACATAACTTGTTTTCTGTTGGTCAATTTTGTGAGGGGGACCTTGAAGTCGCATTTCGGAAAAACACTTGCTTTATTCGTAATTTAGAAGGTGTTGATCTACTTTCCGGATCCCGAGACACAAATTTATACACAATTTCTCTTGATGACATGCTTAAAACATCTTCCATCTGTCTTCTATCCAAAGCGTCAAAGACTAAGAGCTAGTTATGGCACCGTCAGCTATCACATCTCAACTTCGGTACTATTAACAAGCTAGCTAAAGACGGTCTTGCACAAGGCATTCCAAGACTTAGATTTTAGAAAGATCATTTGTGTTCAGCATGTGCATTAGGAAAAAGCAAGAAATCCTCCTATCAACCCAAAGCTAAAGATACTAACCAAGAGAAGCTATATCTTTTGCATATGGATTTGTATGGCCCGATGTGTGTAGCGAGTATTAACGAGAAAAGGTATATCTTAGTGATTGTCGACGATTACTCAAGATTTACTTGGGTTAGATTTTTGAGGTCAAAAGATAAGGCTCCTGAGGCCATCATCAAATGCATCAAAAATATTCAAGTTCGTTTGAATGCCACCGTCCGTAATGTTCGAACAGATAATGGAACCGAATTTGTTAATCATACACTTCGTTAATTTTATGAAAATGTTGGCATCTCGTATCAAACATCTGTTGCTCGCACTCCTCAGCAGAACGGCGTTGTCGAAAGGTAAACCGAAAACTTTATAGAAGATGCTAGTTTACAAAGGTTTAATATCTTTCTTAAACTCCAATATTTTTATGGGTCGAGCTATAACAAAACTGTTTACACCCTAATACGTTCCAATAATCCATCGTCAATACAACAAAACTCCATATGAGCTTATGCAGGTTAAGAAACCAGATTTATCATTATTTTACATCTTTGGTGCACTTTGTTATCCTACCAATGACAATGACAACCTGGGTAAATTAGATGCAAAAGCTGACATTGGTAATTTTGTTGGTTATGTGCCAGCAAAGAAAGCGTTTAGAATCTACAACAAAAGAACCCCGAAAATTATTGAAACAATTCATGTGTCATTCGATGAGCTGACAGCAATGGCTTCTAAACAATTCAGTTCAGGTGTTCGGCTTCAATGTATGACTCCTGCAACATCTAGTTCAGGACTCGTTCCAATCCATGTTTCTTAACAACCTTGTATTCCACCAAATAGAGATGATTGGGATTACTTGTTTCAACCTATGTTTGATGAATACTTCAATCTTCCCTCAATTGTTGTTATTCCCGTTTAAGACGTTGTTGCACCAAGAGCTGTGGTTTTAGCCGATTCTCCTGTGTCAACTTCCATTGACCAGGATGCTCCTTCAACAAGTATTCCATCAACACAAGAACAAGTACAATCTCCAAACATTTCTCAAGGTTTTGAAGAATCACCAAAAATACCAAACTTTCGTGATGATCTACTTAATGAATCTCCTCATAAAGAATCAACTTCTCAAGGGTCATCATTGAATGTGAGACAAACCCACACTCTATTTGAACACCTTAGCAGATGGACTAAGGATCATCCTATAGAAAATATAATCGGCAATCCTTCTCGCTCTGTCTCTATGAGAAATCAACTCCAAACGGACGCCATGTGGTGTTACTTCGATGCCTTCCTAACTTCTGTAGAACCAAAGAACTTCAAACAAGCAATGACCAAACCATCATGGATCGATGCAATGCAAGAAGAAATTCATGAATTTCAAAGACTAGAAGTTTGGGAATTGGTGTTGTGTCCAGATAAAGTGCTTTTGATCAAACTAAAGTGGATTTATAAGGTCAAAATGGATGAATTTGGCGGGGTACTAAAGAATAAGGCAATACTAGTTGCTTAAAGATTCAGGAAAGAAGAGGGAATCGATTTCGAGGAATCATTTGCACCAATTTCTAGAATAGAGGCCATCTGTATCTTCGTTGAAAATGCCGCTCATAAGAATATGATAATCTACCAAATGGACGTCAAAACTGCTTTCTTAAATGGCGAGCTCAAAGAAGAGATCTACGTTTCTTAACCAGAAGGATTTGTTGATCAGGATAACCCATCGCATGTGTACAAGCTCAAAAAGGCCCTCTATGGTCTCAAACAAGCACCACGTGCATGGTATGACATGCTGTCAAGCTTCCTAATCTCACAAACTTTCTCTAAAGATGCAGTTGATCCAACACTCTTCACATGGCAAGCTGGGAATGACTTATTACTGGTATAAATTTATGTCGACGATATAATATTTGCATCCACTAATACTGCTATGTGTAATGAGTATGCTAATCAGATGACCACTAAGTTCAAGATGTCAATGATGGGGCAGATGTCATTCTTTTTAGGATTACAAATCTATCAAAGTCCTAGAGGCATCTTTATAAACCAATCTAAATATGCTTCTGAAATTATTAAAAAATATGGTATGCTAACTACTGATTTTGTCGACACACCCTTGGTAGAAAAAAGTAAATTGGATGAAGATCTATAAGGGAAACAAGTTGATGCTACACTTTACCAGGGCATGATTGGATCCCTTATGTATCTTACATCCTATAGACTTGACCTTGTACATGTAGTCTACTTATGTGCTCGGTATCAGGCAAAGCCTACTGAAAAGGAACCACTAACATGGGTCTCTGGTACTCAAAGGATACCGGTATGTCTTTAACAGCATATGCAGATATAGACCACGCGGGGTGTCAGGACACCAGACATAGTACATTAGGAACCGCTTTTAGGTGAAAAACTTATTAGCTGGTTGTCAAAGAAGCAAAAGTGCACTGCTATATCGAGTTTAGAGGCTGAATATATTGCCTTATCTGGGTGTTGTGCTCAAATCCTATGGATGCATTCACAGCTAACAAACTATGGCTTTCAATTCAATAAGATTCCTCTGTACTACGACAACAAGAGTGTGATTGCTCTATGCTGCAACAATGTTCAACACTTACGAGCCAAGCACATTGATGTTCGCTACCATTTTATAAAGGAGCAAGTGGAGAATGGAATTATGGAGCTATACTTTGTCTGGACTGAATACCAACTGGCTGACATCTTCACCAAACTTTTGCATAAAAATATTAGCTTCTTGATCGAAAAGCTGGGTATGAGAAGCATGTCTCTAGAAACGTTGAAGCGTCTGGCAGAGGATACAGATTAGTGACAGTGGTAACTCATATCCTGTATCATATGTACATAGGAAAACATAAAAACACAAAAATATTTTTCTTTTATATAAAATTTTTCAAAAACAAAATTAAAAAATTAAAAAAATTCTAAAAATATGAAAATATATGTATCTCTGGCATGTCTTCTGAAAATCGATAACATTTACGGCCTTAAAAATGTCATTTAATAATGATATGAGGCTGTAAATAAAGTTCGAGCAGAAGTTCAAAAGTTTTCAAAACATGCCAAAAATAGCTTGCTATTATTTCGGATAGCAACCCGGTCATCATCTTAAAGGCAAGTATTTCAAAAAGAAAACTTGACCTCACAACGGGAATTTATTCTCGAACATGGTCTACTCTATGAACATGCAAAGGCTTGTGAGTACTTTGTATCACAACCCGTGCTTCCTATATTCCATAAGTGTACGTGTGATAACGCTCTAAATATACATAAAATATCCCTTAGAAATGCGAGAAATATATGTACTAACGCAATAAATATTGCAAGAATTGGTCGTTTGTTATGTAAATATTATTTCTGGACCAAATATGGAAGGAAAGACTTAACGTGCAAAGAATTTGGTTAATTACAACTAACAATCGTCAAAAGAAGAATCTAGAAAGGGACTACTGAAGTCAGAGGCACAAGTGCGCCGGTTTTATTACCATGTACGGCGCACTTGATAGCGTGATTTAATGCAAAGAATTTATTATGGATGTGCGGCGCACTTTTATCCAAGTGCGGCACACTTTCTGTGTCAGTTACTAAAAAAATCATAAATATTGCAACTTTTGAGTTGCCCAATCATTACTATAAAATGGAGCACGATTTGGAGGAGAAATATATCACTCACAACAACAACAATCAGTTCAATAACCCTTTCAATCATTCTCCAAGAATTGGAGTAAGTTCTTAGGAAGATTTGAAAGGTAAAACCTTCATCTTCATCTTTTCCGGGTAAAAGAGCAAGTGAAGTTCCGTTATTTCAGAAGTTGGAGGTGCTAGACATCAGTTATATCTTTGTTCTAAGAAGAAATTGTTAGATTGGATCTTTGTTCTTGAAATTTGGTAAAGAAACATGTTTCCATCTTTTTATAAAATGAATTTTGGATCTATCTTACTTGTTAAATGTATTTTTATTATGATAGTTGAGTAGTTTAATATGTTTAGTTAGGAACTATATAAATATTATGGATTAAACTTGATTCTTTGAATGAATTTTTGATGTGAAGAATATGAGCTTGATATTCTTGGACTTGGATCCTTTAATCTTTGTTTGATCACCATTCATTATGGATATAGGTCGAAAGACTCCGAATTAAATGGTTGATTTCCAAGTTGTTTGTCTATGACAACTAGACCTTAGCCTTGTGAGGACTGGCTAAGGAAACGAACATTAACCCAAGTACAAAAAGGTTTAACGCTAAACCACAAGTCTAACGAACTTGGTTTAGCAAGCTTATATTACTCATCATCAAACACGGATCAAACTTAAAGCATTTTCATGATTAAAAATAAAGGCCGAAAGGGTTTTTCATTATGAATAATAGACGATCTTTTTAAGCAACTAAACATTCTTAAATTGATTATAACTACATCCGTGAATCATTCATCTACTTAAGTTTATCTATAATATTTTTGTTTCTTAACCAAACATGCCTTTTAATTGAATTTGACCATTATCTTTAGACCCGTGACAATCTACAAGATAATCTTTTTCTTCGTAATATTATCGACTTTATCTTAGAATTTCCAATCTCATGTGGAACGACCTGACTTACCTACAATACAATATTACAAATGAGAGTTATACTTTACCCGTGTGTTTCCATATAATTGTTCGGTATTTTCAGTCTTATAAATTAAAGCTTTTGAAACACATCAAGGTTTTTGGCGCCGCTGCCAAGGATTGAAAACATTTTTTTTGATAAAGTCGTTTTAATATTACAACCTGAAATTTAAAAAATCACCGTACCATTTTCTGGCAAACGAAAACCATTTTATTGTTACTACTTCAGGAAGTGCGCCGCACTTATTCAAGGTACGCCGCACTTTGCTTGTTAATTGAGAAAAGAAGTGACTTGACCATAAAAAAAACCAAAAACCCCATAATCTGTAATTTAATGAGGAATATAATTCCAATAGTGATAATTGTTAAATTTAAATATCACTTGTGTTTAAAAATGGAAAAAGAAAAAAATATTTTCTTATTAGCTTATTTGGTTAATTGTCTACCTAATTGCTTATGTTCCTTATTTGTTAAATGTCTCTTTGAGAAATTCATGATAGCTAGTTTAAGTATTTTTGATAAAGTTGTGCAAGTGAAAATTTCAACAAAAATCATATATAAAATTTCCAGAAGTGCGCCGCACTCATTCTACAGTGCGCCGGTGTTTCTGGAAAATAAAGAAGAATTTTTGACTTTACAAAAAGTGCGCCGCACTTTTGCAACAAACCGCCGCACTTTTCTGTCTGAACTAAATCAGAAGACCCAAAACTCATATTTTGCAAAGGGATTGTTTGAAATAGAGATTGCTATGTGTTTATTAATATTATGTAAGTATAGGAAGTTGCTTATATATGCTCTAACTAACCTACTAATGTTTATTTTGATATTATGTTGTTTTAAAAGTAATATGGACTCGAGTATGGGAAAGATGTGCCTAGAAAAGGACGTGATTGAGGTCTCTAGTGACCGAAATGAAGGGTCAGGAGATTGGGATTCACCTGAATACAAAGATACAGCAGGAAGTGGAGAGAAAAAAAACCTGAAGCTTTGGTCTTTCACAAAATGTACACTAAAGAAGATAGTGATCGATATATTGCACAATGTTTTGTGAATGGTTTGTATGCATCAGATGGAGAGATCAATTTGGAAAAGAACGATAACTTAATCTCAAACGACTACACAGTCAAACTTTGTCTTGAGTATGAGGTTAGGAAGGGAAAGAAGTTGGTTAAAAAGGAATTTATGGTGTTACTACGTGGGGAAGTTTACTTTGTTCAATTCCTTATAAATCTTGAAGAAGACGAATTTGAGCCAGGATTAATTTTTAGAAGATCATTCTTGCGTTATGCCAATGCAGTGGTAAACTTCAGAGAAGGCACTATTACAATACAACCTGACTTTGACCCTTTTCTTTTAAGCAGTGATGAAGAAGGTAACCCAAACCTTGATAACTTAGAAGAATTGCTTGACTTTGACATTGATGAGGTACCATAAACAGAAACCGATCTTCCACCATTGGTATACAAAATGGGCAAAGGAAGTAGGAATAAAAAGAAAATATTGGAGAACATCATGTACTTTAATGGTGCTGGACCATCTTTATCCATTGGAACACCCTTAACCCAAGAGGAAGCGGAAAGGAGTGCACTTGTCTACAGTGTCAGTATGAGGTATGAAATGTTAGAAGAAGTGAGACCAGTAATAGAAACATTAGCCTATAGTGACTAATACAGAAAGTTGTTGGATGAAATCTGGATCGATAAAGTCAAATTAGATGGAAAGATTAAACCCGAAGAAGAAAGAGCAATGGTGAAAATGAAAGGGCAAATGCTTAAGGAAAAGAAAGATCCAGGGGCATTTTTATTTCCAATTAGGTTAGAAGGTCGAATCAATGAAAACGCTCTCGCTGATACAGGATCTGACACTAACACCATGCCATACAGAATCTATGAACAATTGGGTAGAGATGATATCATGAAAGAAGAAAGAAACATAACAATGATTAACTATACAGAAGCTAAAGTAACTGGTCGGCTAGTAAATGTACTATGTCAAGTTGGATTCACCACTCTGTCTGCCAAGTTCTTGATTTTGGAAATACCTGTAGATCGGGACGCACCTATCGTAGTGGGTCATGGGTTCCTTGATACAATTGGAGGCAACATTGACATTCCAAACAGGATATTTACTACTTTTGATGGGCTCACTCGCCAAACCTTTAGAGCAGCTAGATCAGAAAAAAATAGAACTGCCGAGAGCGACTCAGATGACGAGGAAGATTATGTGATAAAGAGGAATGAAATGGGGAAACCAATTTACAACTCAAGACCAATCGGATACCAAAACAATACCAACCCTGCTGAAAACATGACCTTGTCAACCCTGGAATCAGTAATAAACCCTTTCAGAAAAATCAACGTGTGGAAAAAGACTGTAAACTTCCTAGGATCACTCCGTGCTAAACTAAGAGATGTTGAATGGAAGCCCGATTACAAATTATGCTATTCTAATCCCGAGTTAGCAACTGGGCAGTGGAAAACTGAGATTCGTTTGACCGATCCCTATGGAAATATCTACATGCATGCTTTTGTGACAAAACCCACGAAAAGGAAATTATCCAAATATCACAAATTGAGTGACATAATGTCACCAAACTGGTTCGTCGAGTAAACTTTGGAAGGAGGAATAAGGGAGAAAGAGTTTATGCACTCCCAAAATAATGTTTATCGTACTTTAATTTTACTTTTTGTCGTATGCATATCTAAATAAAATCAATTGTATTAAATCCATTATGGATTATACTTTGATGTACGGGGACTACCTCGATATTAATAAATGAAGATTTTGGTGGACTAATTTACATTTCAGTTATTATAATTAATTTTAAAAAATATATATATAGAGAAAAAGGGCCAAGTTCGCCGCACTTAGTGGAAGTGCGCCGCACTTTTTAGACATTTCAAAAACAAAGCTTATAAAAAAGACTTCTATTCATTATAAAAACCCTAAAACTATTTTTTCATTTTTTCAAAATCCTAAATGACTAAAAATAATTTTAGAAAAAAGAATTATATTTTTTTTTTATTATGAATTAAAAATAGATTTATTCTAAATTAATTATTAAAAAAAAGAAAACTAATACTGTAAAATCTGGAAAAACAAGCTTAGAGAAAATTAATACTTAACCGTGATTTAGACATCAAAGCCCAAAAAAATGAAAACTTGAAAAATTGACTGAAAACGAACTAAACAGTTAATATATGCAAATGAAATCTCGAACTAAGCAAACTTAGACAAATACCCTTAAATAATAAATGAGGGTGGGGTAACTTTAATGAAAAAGTCCCAAGGAGCGCACCCGCAGCTTGGTAGGTCTGATAAAGTGAGCGGTATAGGACATGGCGTAGTCTAACAATAGAGGTGGTAAAGTTCTAACTAGGAATTCGAAACCTGTGGTACACCTTTCTTTCTTGCGATCAAACACATCTTTTTATTATTGAAATATACAACTATAAGCTTTAAGTCTGACCCCCAACTTTCTAATTAAAACACACATATTTTAGGACACAAACCTTACAATCATTAAAGCAAAAATTTAAGCAGACTTAAAAGTTACCGTCTTCAAAGAAATCAAAATAGCTAACTGACTTAAAAAAGCACAAACTGTAATTGCTGGCTCTCTTTAACCTTAATAACGCAAATGAACACCACAAAAGAGCTTAACCACAGACCCATAACTAACCCTTACTATTACACATCCTAAATCCTAAATAATTCAATTCTAATAATAAGTTAATAAGCAACAACCAACAGAAATAATCCAAATTGGCTATAACCTACACAACCTAAACAACCAAAAGGCATTTTCACGATTTACACAAACTAGTTAAGCCTACTCATATCAATAACAGCAACGTCTCTTTATAACCTTAAAAAACAAAACGAATTTTAAATCTCAACAACCAAACAACTCAAATAAGCAAGAAAATTAGCAATAATTAGAAACTCTCAACAAAAGCAATAAAGCCACACGAAAAACAACTAAGTGCAAATGACAGCTCATCACTGAATTTTGGTTTAATTTTTTTAGATTTGAAAAGTACAAAAAGCGCATAAATTTGCAGAACCACTAAAATAAGCTGAAAACATAAAGTAATCAATTATACAAAATACAGCTAAAACAATTCCATCTTCACTAACCCAAATACCTTAAAGCTATAACTCCAATCAACCTTAAACATCCAAATCATCAGACACTAAATTTGCATTTTTGAAAACTAGTCATAGTAATTTTTTCTATGAAAAAAGATCACATAAACTCCAAACACAGCATCTAAAGTACTACAAACCCCATAAAGTGATATTAGCACGACTTAATTAACACACTAATATTTCTACTGCATATTTGAGCCAAAAACAAGCAAGAAAACAACACCAAAAAGTCCCACACTTATTAGATCTAACTCAAATAAGCAATTCTCTATCAATCACAGATCAAACAACCACAGGATAGATTAAACCTTAAAATTTTATCTAATTAAACGTTAACCCAACTAATTCATTACAAAACTGACTCTATAAACCATAGTTTCAAAGCTGCGGTTAAAAACGATTCAAAACCAAAGTGCGCTTGGTGGCAGCACAAACACTTGTCTAGTGCCCCGACTTAAGGTGCCCAAACAACCCCCTTAAGCTCTTCTTGCATGATTTCCCATTTAAAAGCACTTACAAAATGAAGTGTAATTCAGCTAAGATTTGTAAAAACAACTATAGCTAAGCCTCCCAATGAGATTAAGCGCACAATTGAGCAAAAACTTAAGCGAAAGATAAGCACCCATCTGATAAGCTAATAACTTAAATCTTTAAGCAATTAAACTAACAACTGCTAAGGAAAAGGAACTCTAATATATAATACTTTGAAATAAACTGATTTTTAAACTATATACTATCAAGCTATTCTCATGCTAAATTTATATAAAGATAAGCACAAATAAAATCTAAGGAATAAAGCACATACGGACATCAAAGCACTAACAATAAGCAGATTAATAAGTGCAAACATTACAGATTCAAAGCTTTAAAACTAAAACGAAAACGTATGAAGGGAGGTAAACCCCCTATATCACTACTTTAACCCACTAAACAGGGACGTTTACCACTGTCACTAAGTAGACTCTTAAAATCCAACCAAGCTCCCCATACTTATCATACGATAAGTTGGTAATTGTCCATAATCCCCATCCATATTTGCGATTCCTCTTACTCTAATTCAATCTAATAAGCTGAAAGAGTAAATTTTTAGAGGAAATTTAAGTAGAAATCTACACTCAGTTAAGCTTTGAACAGGCAAACTGCAGTAGAAGATCATGCTTCCATTGTAGTAAAACGACTCACCTTAAAGAGAATCTATCGAATATCAAGATTGAAAAACAATATTTGCACATCCATAAGGAAATAAACTTGATAAAAAACGAATATTCAAATGCGAAGCATACTCTTAATCTAAAATTAAAAGGCGATTACAATGCTTATCGAAAGTAATATTACATGAAATCTAATACCTATAAGCTACTGAAAAAGCTACTAAAACTCACAACCAAGCTTATTAGTCTAAAATCCTACCTTCCAACCTAAATGTGTGATACAAAGCAACCTCTATTTAAAATGGGAGAGAGGAACCTTCTAGCCTCAGGCATCCCCACAGAGATTCATCAAATCTGTCCCTCAAATCAATAACCCGACCTCTAAAAACATCAAGAATTTTAGAACCGTTAGATTGTGTTCCACGATTCAATGGGTCCCCAAAGGTTTATGTGGATTGCAACCAGCGTCGGAGATACACAAGGCGTAACGTGAATCATCGTGATCAACTACTTACGTCTTTGCATAGAAGTGTATGGAAGCGACTGTTACTATGGCTTTTGAGTTTACCACTGAGGTGTTAGGTGAACGAAGTTGAGGGAGGAAATCTAGACTAAATATAAAGAATAGTATTCTCTGCCCACCCCGACCACTTAACGGTGCCCTATTCGCCACATTATGACGCCACGGGTTATTAGGAATGGGCTTAACTGAGAACTTAAACGGTATAAAACAGCGTGTGCAGCTGGTGATTAGGCGTCTTTTCTCATTCGGTACAAATCTGGTCCCAGACGTTTTGATTTAGGACTCTCTATGTATTGGACTTTGTTTGAAGGTATTACAGGATCTTAATAAAACTAATGGCGCAGACCAAACGGACCCACAATAATAGTTCACGGGCTTGGCCCCATTAACATCTCCATACAATAACTTGTAAAATATGCTAATCCCCATATACTTTCCGATTTCTAAGTACTCTTCCAATCATCGTGCTCGTATTTCTCTATTACATCTATTTTATCTTCTCACAATTTTTACCTTTTGTGCAATAATTCGTTACCTGTCAAGACAATAAATCCACATACAAACACACATCAACCAATCGCATCTTGTTTCATGATTTTATGGTCCTAATCCAAAGCTTATATTTACACAGAGTAGGTAAAATCGACTATGTACTGATTATACAACACACATATCAAAAATCTCCCCAATATCCTATAAGCATATTGGTAGTGTCCCTCGGGCTCAAGTGTTATAAACATAACTTAGAAAACAAAAATTACAACCTACTTTACTACAAGATTTTACCTCGAAAAGTAGCCAAGGTGCTTCATCTAATGGCGCATTAAGAGACAATATCACTATTTAATGACAAGCAACCCCTGTTTTCCCATTTTTTAGCGCGCTTTTATAGTTACTTATTCATGCACATAACCTAAATAACTTCACAGAAAAAGAGAAACACCTACAGTAATATCTCTCCCCAACCAACAACAACAAGGTTTGTAGGAGGACGGCAAAAGAAGAGCAGCGAACCTCTTTATATGATTGTCCTAATGTCTTTCCGTGATAGTTATATGACGTATGTATGCGAGAATAAAAACACTAAATAAACAAAGCATAACAACAATGTGGACCAACGGGTTAGCTATGTCAAAAACAAGTGATTACTTACACACCCGCCTTAGATGAAACATTAACCCTAACTTTTCCGCGAGGTAATTAATTCCTAAGTAGGGTTGAAAATTTTATGTGTTTTCATCGCTAAGTAATTTTATAAACAATTGACTGCGAGGACACACATCAGTCACCAACATATGGACTTATGTATCGGAGGTATCACCTTACTGAATCACAATCGTGTTTAATACAAATCATTTTACCTTACTACAAAAGAAGCTATAAATAAGCACCCAAAAACACATACATCATCCGAGCAAAAAATGCAATGCGTTCATAGATGTGTGTTCTTGTGATTTATGTCTTCAGCAGGTAACGAGATATCATGGCACGAAAAGGATAATAATACGAAGAAAAAAACAAAAACAATTACGATCAAGTATCCCGCCATTGAAGAAGTACGAAGAAATCGAACAGCTGAAGGCATATTTTAAATATTTAATGGGCCAAAACTCCGCGTACCATATTTTTTAACTAGGGCGACGAGTGCTCAACGCCCACATTAGTTTATAGCAACCAAAACCTAAACAAGTTCCAAACATACAATCCTAAACCGCAAAAGTCTGGCCACAAAACCCAATGACCAAAAGAAACCAATCCCACCTCACGGAACCCTTTTCATTCCCGTTTTAAGTCAACAGGCGCCAAACACCTAAATAACCCTTAACTCAAAGCTCAAACACCTAAGGAATAAGGCCACGGCTCAAAAAATTCACTATTCTTATATCTTCTACTTACACTTCCTCCCTCCACATTTTTCACCAATCTCACAACATCCAGCAGTAACACACTTCCAAGCCAAGCAAAGTACAACAACAGCTCTCTCCAACAAAATACAACCTTCTAAGACTAAAGCACTTGACAAACCACCTCTACACCCCTCCTTGTCCACCTGCTTGGCAATTAACCCACCATCACCCCATTCGGCCAATTTGCGTAACGTGGACACAACATCTACCAGGCTTATAAATTCTAGATGCATCATTAGGGCGAGGCTTATTAATGTAGTGAGCAAATCTTAGCGACTCGGTGAGCATCCAGAAGTGAGACTTAAAGGTCTCTCCCTCACCACACCTATAAATAGAGAGCTTGATCCACACTTTAAGAATGTAGGATTTAACGTCTTAAGCATGTAGGATTTAGTAGCTTTACATGTCTTATAGGTTTAATTTCATTTCAAGTATAATTACACTTTCAAAAAGCATGTAATCCCTTATATTTTTTTCCAATAAAACACAGCGATCCCAGCTATTCCGATATTAAATTCCGTGTTTAATTGTCAAGTTTAATTCTTTAATGAGCAGATTATTGGATACTTAATTTGATCATAAATCTACCGTCATACAAGCTCTATTACACTACATACAAGCTATTAGCTATTCTTTACTCATTAAGAGCCTTCAAAACTTACACTGAGAGTTCTGTAGATTTTTCACCATAGATTCTCCCTAAATTCTACCTCAACTATTGATCTTAATTATAAGCCTCAATATATGGATTAGAGGGCTCATGGACAATACCAAACTTTATCATACTGAATACAGCCAGGAGCTTTTTTGACTTAAACAGGCTCTAATAGCAAGTGCAATTTAACGGTCCCCTTAGTGTTTAGCCTGGCCTAAACGGTACCAAATTCATTTCTCTCTTTTCTTTTCATAATTATAAATCTTAATCCTATGTAATTGTTGCATTAATAATCGTGCTCTCTTTATCTTGTCAGCTTATTGCTCTGCTACTAACCTAAGTCTTACTTTTGTTGCATTTCAACTCTATATAAATCTTGAGCTTTAGCATACTTAGTATATTTATAACAGTTTAATCAGTTAATAATCAAATCTCATACATAGTTCATTTCCTAGCTTTAGTTTAAATCTGCATTATTTAACAAGTTTAGCTTTATCCAATTGAGTTGCTTATCTCTTTCCTTAGTCTTTATTCTGCTCCAATATGTCTCCTTAAACTCACTTAAGGGCTTAAATAATCGTTTATCTTTCACCAAATCTCTTAGCCTTAAATTCACTCTTTTGCGTAGCCTTTTAAATGGGAATAATTACCAAAACTTAAGGGGTTTATCTGGCCATAAGCAGACCACTAACACCATGTGCCTCTACGGTGCTAGAAAAGCCCAAACGCCACTTTGACTTTAATAAATCAGAGAACTCAGTTTCTACACCAGCATTAAAACTTGGATCTAAAATCAGCTCAACGCGTGATTAAATAAAGTTTCAATAAAAGTTTTAACAATATCAAATATTTTAAAAGGTTTAGATCTACATAGTGAAATGTTTGAATCTGCGATGAATGCTAAAGAATTGCGTCTATTTGCATTAGACTTCAAATAATTATACTCTTGTACGGCGCAAGCGCGTTGTTTTCTCTGCTCTGATTTAGATACTCACCACAATCGCAAGGCTAGACAGAACGTTAGCGTATGTATAAACGTAGATGCAACTACACTTATGGGATTTTACAGTCCTCTAACATCTCGTCATAGATTTTATCGCAGTCTCATCTCAATCTCACAAAACTTCCACACTTGCTCTAGATATTTCACAAAGCAAATTTTAGGTTTAGTTTTAGGCTTGTTTAAGGTTCTATATTGATAGCTTAAGTTCTTTAGGTATAAATTGAATCTTTTTAGCTTATTTTGTCTAAAAATTGGAACTTATTTTTCCAGCTTATTTAGGTCTCAAATTAGCCATTTAGTCCTTTTCCAAAATCCTAAAAAAAAAAAAAATCAAAAACAGTTTGAGCTGTCATTTTCACATAGTTTTTTCTAGCTATTTGTGATTCAAAATGCTAATTTCTTGCTTATTTGAGTTGTTTGGTTGTTGAATTTAATCTGTTTTTAGGTTTAAAAGACTAGCTTATTGATATAGTAGCTTAAAATTAATCTTGAAAATGCCTTTTGGTCTGTTTGGTTTGTAGGTTAGCCAATTTTGCTTATTCAGCTTATTAGAATTGCTTATTTAGGTTTAGAAGTGCTTATTAGGGTCAGCTTAGGGTTTGTTGTTAGCTTTTTGGTGTTCACCTTTGCTTATTAAGTTTAAAGAGCCAAACAGTATTGCTTTTAAGTCATTAGCTATTTTCTTTGAAACTGTCACTTTTAATCTGCTTAATTTTAAGGTTTTTCAAAAAAGTTGTTTTATTAAAGTTGCTCACTTAAGCTTATAGTTTAGCTTTTCAAAAAAAAAATGTTTTGTCAAAAAGAAAGGCCACAGGTTTCGAACCTGTGACCTTTCCTTCATAACACCAACACCTCAACACACACTCTCACTACCATCTCGCCCTTGGGACTTTTTCATTAAAGTCCCACCTCATTTATTATTTAAGGGTATTTTCTAGTTTAGCTTATTCGAGCTTCTTTGCTTATTAACTGTTTATTTTATTTTTCTTTAGCAAATTATCCAAGTTTTTCATTTTTCTTTGATTCTAAATATTTAAATAATTTTCCTAATTTTTCTCCAGAATTTAAAATTATAGTTTTATTCTTTTTTATAATAATTAATTTAGATTAAACCTAGTTTTTTAATCATAATAACGAAAAATATACTTCTTTTTTCAAAAATTATTTTTTAATCATTCAGGATTTATAAAAAATGAAAAAAATATTACAAGGGTTAAATTTTAATAATTTAAGGTAATTTTAGTCCGCGTTTTCAGAATTCCCGTTAAACGTTTTTTTAGCTTTAATCGTTTAGTTGCTTAAATGATTGCTTGCTTTTTCCTTTGCTTTCCTTTGAGTTTTTAGAGAGCGAACTAGAAATACGAAAAAAAACAAATATTACCTGATATATGTCAGATCACACTCACAACAGCACAAAAACTCCGTCGGAATTCTCAAATTTCATCTACTATTCACGTCGGGATACGACACAACAAAGTATAAACGCTAATGTTTGACCTACAAGGAAATTTCATATAGTAAACCGGGAAACTACTATATATTATAATTAAATATTAAGATATTTAGGATCACATGTATTTTTATTATAATATGACTATTATTATGGAATCGAATCAGTTGACATTCTTGCCACCACTCAACTTTGTCTTATCTTCTTCTAAGATAACTTTTCCCTCTTCGGTCGCGTAAGGGCTTTGGCGTCACAAAAGACTTGCATGTAGAATTTCCATAATAGGGGTTCGGTTAACACATATTTCCTCAGTTTTCGACATTGCCCAGTCATCTTGCTAACAACGAGTCCGAAATTAAGACAATAAGCAATAACTATTTGTAATCATGGGGTTATCCGCTATTCAACATCTCTAGTGTAAGCATGGGAGTGAACATCCTAGGAGAAACACTTACAAACACCCTACGCCATTTTTCTCCTACACCCGCTCGCTAAGATAGATGTCTTTTTCTAAATGATCTTGCTTTATAAATGATTCAAAGAGTTGATAAGGTTATGTTTTCAGCAGGGTTGGTATATTTTGGTACCCTATTGGTTCTGGTTTGTGATAGATGTTCCCATTTCATTCCTCTTAATCACATAATCTTCCTCGTCATCTGACTCGCTCTCAGCAATTCTGAATTTTTTCTGATCTAGCTGCTCTAAAGGTTTGGCGAGTGAGCCCATCAAAAGTAGTAAATATCCTGTTTGGAATGTCAATGTTGCCTCCAATTGTATCAAGGAATCCATGACCCACTACGATAGGTGCATCCCGATCTATAGGTATTTCCAAAATTAAGAACTTGGCAGATAAATTGGTGAATCCAACTTGACATAGTACATTTACTAGCCGACCAATTACTTCAGCTTCTGTATAGTTAATCATTGTTATGTTTCTTTCTTCTTTCATGATATCATCTCTACCCAGCTGTTCGTAGATTCTGTATGGCATGGTGTTAGTGTCAGATCCTGTATCAGCGAGAGCGTTTTCATTGATTCGGCCTTCCAACCTAATTGGAAATAAAAATGCCCCTGGATCTTTCTTTTCCTTAAGCATCTGCCCTTTCACTTTCACCATTGCTCTTTCTTCTTCGGGTTTAATCTTTCCATCTAATTTGACTTTGTCGGCCCAGATTTCGTCCAACAACTTTCTGTATTTGTCACTATAGGCCAATGTTTCTATTACCGGTCTCACTTCTTCTAGCATTTCATACCTCATACTGATACTGTGGGCAAGTGCCCTCCTTTCCGCTTCCTCTTGGGTTAAGGGTGTTCCAATGGATGAAGATGGTCCAGCACCATTAAAGTACATGATGTTCTCCAATATTTTCTTTTTATTCCTACTTCCTTTGCCCATTTTGCATACCAATGGTGGAAGATCGGTCTCTGTTTGTGGTACCTCATCAATGTCAAAGTCAAGCAATTCTTCTAAGTTATCAAGGTTTGGGTTACCTTCTTCATCACTGCTTAAAAGAAAAGGGTCAAAGTCAGGTTGTATTGTAATAGTGCCTTCTCCGAAGTTTACCACTGCATTGGCAGAACGCAAGAATGATCTTCCGAAAATTAATCCTGGCTCAAATTCGTCTTCTTCAGGATTTATGATGAATTGAACAAAGTAAACTTCCCCACGTAGTAACACCATCAATTCCTTTTTAACCAACTTCTTTCCCTTCCTAACCTCATACTCAAGACAAAGTTTGACTGCGTAGTCGTTTGAGATTAAGTTATCGTTCTTTTCCAAATTGATCTCTCCATCTGATGCATACAAACCATTCACAAAACATTGTGCAATATATCGATCACTATCTTCTTCAGTGTACATTTTGTGAAAGACCAAATGTCACACCCCGCCAAGGTGGAAACGCGAGGCGTAAACAAGAATGGATATCATCACAACACATGGTGTCTATATAGAGAATACTAAAATGAAAACTAAAGTAAAGCAACAGACACAAAGTGACATAACAATACCCAAAACCCTAATGTATCTTTATATATTGATAACGAGGTCTCGTCAATAAATAACATCAAAACATAATCCTAATCAATTCATGCAAACACATTGTGGTGTCAAACAGAAAGCATAAAGAAACCAAGCAATCCTACGGTCTGCCATTCTAGGCCACTTGTCGCTCTATCTCAGCGCCATTAATCTCAACCTGAAAAGATAGCTTAAAACGTCAACATAAAGTTGAGCGAGAATCATAGGTTACGACATACAACAATATCCCATAATAAAACTTTCAATTAGCTACTCTGCAATACAAAACAAATCATTACACCAATTAACCACAACGGGATAGAATGTGCCCACGATCCACAATCATACCAAACTTATATGTGCACTACATGGCCTCATATTAGCTCACGCAGTCTTATCACCGCCAAACCTCATTTTGCATATTGGGATCCACAATACCAAACATATCATATCATAACGCAACGGGACGGAACGTGCCTACGATCCAATACACATGACCACAGCAAGCTTAAAAAACATTTTAACATGACAACAAGCATCATTCTCACCCCAAAATAACATGAGAAAAAGGGGCTATGAAAATCACCTTTGCTTAGCTTTCCAAAAGATTCCAACAAAAACTTCACAAACAACTAGCACAAATCTAACAACAAATACTCGTGGTTACACGCTACTAAGACAAAAGCTTTCTATGCACATGTAAAATCATATGATGGAATGTCTAAGGTGTTTCTATAACCCATAGGTCACCACCCACCGACAACCATACCCAACTTTAACCAATATTCTTAACAAGTTTTCACAGTTAGTCACAATTTGTTTCAAAACTTCAGATTTTTACCGTGACTTAACGAAACTCCAAAACCTCTAACTTACTGACCTTCATAATACATACCAAAATTCACCTAAGTTCATTTATGATAGTATTAACTACCTCATGATTCCCAAGAGCCATTTACATGCACAAGTACTCTTAAGAAAATCAAACTTCAAAACAGTCCCAATTCGGATCTGTTTGCACACTAAAATGTTTGGACCTAAAAACCATACTTAGACAACAAATCAGAAGCTCTCATATGGGGATTTCTAATATACCCATAGAAATAAAACTCTTTATAAGGATAAACTAAATTCGAATTTTAAGATGGGTTTTGATTACCTCTGTAATCTGACCTGATTCTGACATGTATTTTATGCTTTGACAACTTTTTCTTGCAACCAACATGGTTTGAAATGACTCCCGCCATCAAAACCTTCGAGCTGATGTTCTGGAACTAGACTCTCTGAAGCTACATCATATGGCACCAGAAACTTGATAAAATCTATTACCATCATTAAGATAATCAGCCAAACAACACAGCCCAAAAGCTTCCCCAATCTAAACCCAATTCTAAACCGATCTAAACCCTACCGAATAAAACCCATATGAATCCTAACTAAACCCATAATCTTATAACCTGATTATCTAAATCATTAATTAACAGAAGTTATGAAACCCTAATTAATCCATCCTAAAAACCTTCGATTTGGCCATATATATAAATATATCTATATATATATATATATATATATATATATATATATATATATATATATATCTATTAATTACTTAATTATTAACATTACCTTAAGTTTTTATAAAAACCTTAGCTTGCTTGCGCATACCTTTTTGCTTAAACGCAATTTACTAGACTTTTAAAAATAAATAACTTCCCTAACTTTCCAAAAATAGAAATTTCATTTCTTTCATATTCTAACTACTAGAACCTAATCTTATCCTAATATTACTAACACAAAAATACATATACGTATAATTACTTACACAATTAACGCGAAACCGCTTCAATCACCAAAATTATTTCCTTGTCACTAAAAGTGAACGAAATGAACTCGACAAAATCCAACACAAATCCAATCCCAATGAGACGATCACGCTCAATGGATTGATTATCAAATCTCACATATCCCACACAACACACATAAACACATATAAACACATATAACACATAACCCATTCATTGCAACAGATACATAAGTCAACACTAATAGTTTGACTAACATGCTCAAGTCATGGTTGTCACACCAAAGCTTCAGTTTCTTTTTTTTCTCCACTTCCTGCTGTATCTTTGTATTCAGGTGATCCCAATCTCCTAACCCTTCATTTCGGTCATTAGAGATCTCAATCACATCCTTTTCTAGGCACATCTTTCCAATACTCGAGTCCATATTACTTTTAAAATAACATAATATCAAATTAAACATTAGTAGGTTAGTTAGAGCATATATAAGAAACTTCCTACATTTACACAATATTAATAAACACATAGCAATCTCTATTTCAAACAATCCCTTTGCAAAATATGAGTTTTGGGTCTTCTGATTTGGTTCAGACAGAAAAGTGCGGCGGTTTGTTGGAAAAGTGCGGCGCACTTTCTGAAAAGTCAATAATTCTTCTTTATTTTCCAGAAACACCGGCGCACTATAGAATGAGTGCGGCGCACTTCTGGAAATTTTATATCTGATTTTTGTTGAATTTTTCACTTGCACAACTTTATCAAAAAGACTTAAACTAGCTATCATGAATTTCTCAAAGAGGCATTTAACAAATAAGGAACATAAGCAATTAGGTAGACAATTAACCAAATAAGCTAATAAGAAAATATTTTTTTCTTTTTCCATTTTTAAACACAAGTGATATATAAATTTAGCAATTATCAATATTGTGATTATATTCCTCATTAAATTACAGATTATGGGTTTTTTGGTTTTTTTTATGGTCAAGTCACTTTTAATTTAGACTTCTTTTCTCAATTAACAAGAAAAGTGCGGCGGACTTAGAATAAATGTGGCGCACTTCCTGAAGTTGTAACAATAAAATGGTTTTCGTTTGCCAGAAAATGGTACGGTGATTTTTGAAATTCAGGTTGTAATATTAAAATGACTTTATCAAAAAAAATGTTTTCAATCCCCGGCAGCGGCGCCAAAAACTTTGATGTGTTTCAAAAGCTTTAAATTTATAAGACTGAAAATACTGAACAATTATATGGAAACACACGGGTAAAGTATAACCCTCGTTTGTAATATAGTATTGTAGGTAAGTCAGGTCATTCAACAGGAGATGGGCAATTCTAAGATAAAGTCGATAATATTACGAAAAAAAAGATTATCTTGTAGATTGTCACGGGTCTAAAGATAATGGTCTAATTCAATTAAAAGGCATGTTTGGTTGAGAAACAAGAAATATTATAGATAAACTTAAGTAGATGAATGATTCACGAAAGTAGTTATAATCAGTTTAAGAATGTTTAGTTACTTAAAAAGATCGTCTATTATTCATAATAAAAAACCCTTTCGGTCTTTATTTTTAATCATGAAAATGCTTTAAGTGTGATCCGTGTTTGATGATGTGTAATATAAGCTTGCTAAACCAAGTTCGTTAGACATGTGGTTTAGCGTTAAACCTTTTTGTACTTGGGTTAATGTTCGTTTCCTTAGCCAATCCTCACAAGGTTAAGATCTAGTTGTCATAGACAAACAACTTGGAAATCAACCATTCAATTCGAAGTCTTTTGACCTATATCCGTAATGAATGGTGATCAAATGAAGATTAAAGAATCCAAGTCCAAAAACATCAAGCTCATATTATTTATATCAAAAGTTCATTCAAATAGTCAAGTTTGATCTATAATATCTATATAGTTCCTAACCAAACATGTTAAACTACTCAACAATCATAATAGCAATACATTTAACAAGTAAGATAGATCCAAAATTCATTTATTAAAAAGATAGAAACATGTTTCTTTACCAAACTTCAAGAACAAAGATCCAATCTAACAATTTCTTCTTAGAACAAAGATATAACTGATGTCTAACACCTCCAACTTCTGAAATAACGGAACTTCACTTGCTCTTTTACCCGAAAAAGATGAAGATGAAGGTTATACCCTTCAAATCTTCCTAAGAACTTACTCCAATTCTTGGAGAATGATTGGAAGTGTTTATTGAACTGATTGTTGTTGTTGTGAGTGATGTCTTTCTCTTCCAAATCGTGCTCCATTTTATAGTGATGATTGGGCAACTCAAAAGTTGCACCATTTATGATTTTTTAGTAACTGACACAGAAAGTGCGTCGCACTTGGATAAAAGTGCGCCGCGCATCCCTAATAAATGCCTTGCATTAAACATTCTGACAAGTGCGCCGCACTTGGTAATAAAACCGACGCACTTGTGCCTTTAATAACAGCAGTCCCTTTTCTAGATCCTTCTTTAAACGATTGTTAGCTGTAAGTAACCAATTTTTTTGCACGTTAAGTCCTTTCTTCCACTTTTAGTCCTGAAATAATATTTAGGTGGTGTTTGTTTTTTTAGAATTACCTCTTAACAACATCTTAATCTGACTCATTCAGACGCGGTTAGACATTTGGGTCATTAAGACTGTTTGTTTTTTTCATGTCATTTAGAGACAGTAAGAAGCAAACACTGTTAAGAGCGTTTGTTTTTTTCTGGCCATTAGGAGGCGGTAAGAGGCATAAACATCTTACTGAACTAGATGTGGAGGAGGTGTCTTAACACCTCTTAATGTCTTTTTTTCTTTATTTATTTATTTATTTTCTACTTCGTTGTTATTTTTTTATTTTATTTTTTGATTTTTTTCTTCTTTCACTTTTATCTTTTGTATTAAAAGTATTACTAAATAGAATGATTGCATATGTTTTGTTATATAAAGAATGTATAAGATGATATGTGTCAATTTATATTTTGTTCAAATTGAATGGTACGGTTTCGGAGTCATTTATATTTTGTTTAACACACATTTTTTTAAATACTTTAAATTTAAATTGATTATATTATAAAAAAAATGTTTTTTTATTTAATAAAATTTATTTTTTGTACGAATGCAACTATTTTATATTTAAATTGTAAAAACTATTGTTTAACACATCTTTATATTTTTACCAAAATAAACAGTTTTATTTTATTCAGATTCAGACTTCTCGACCATTTATTCAGATTAAGATGAGAATCAGATTCAGACTTTTCTACCGAATATTCAAATTCAGATGTGTGAATCAGATTCAGATTCAGACTCTCTTAATAAACAAACAACACCTTACATAACAAACGACCAATTCTTTGCAATATTTATTGCGTTAGTACATATATTTCTCGCATTTCTAAGGGATATTTTATGTATATTTAGAGCGTTATCACTCTCCAAGACCAATAATCTTCAAACTCAACAAAGAGATGCTCACCAGGAAGGGTTAAGGTCAATTGGACAAGCTCTCAAGAACATGATGGGTGGAAAACGAAAATGAATGGATTGATACAACTCCTATGACTCTATTATTATTATTATTATTATTATTTTTTTTTATTTTTTTTTTATTTTTTTTTTCATTATAAACATCACTTCATTAGAACAATAAAGATTACAATAAATTGGAGGGAAGCAACTTGAAGCAGTGCCCCATATTCATCTTTGGTTATAGAATTTGCAACCACTGAGTGTTTCTTACACGTGCCGATGATATTAATTACTAATAAAAGAAATTGACAACCTCCTGTTGTAAGACTTACCTATCCAAGCTTGCTCAGCATAATCCTATATCAGTGTAATGCTACCAAATCAAAAAGAGAAACTTATTGTATCCCATAGGGCCCAATTTTGTTGACCTTGTTAAGTACTATGAAAAATTCTTTTCACAGCAGAAAAGATGTGAAACACTTTAGTTTGACTTGGTAACTAGCACGAGGCCACACACTGCAAACAATAATATTAAGGACTTGAAGAGTAAGATACATCAATGAAGAACCAATCATTGACCTATTCATATGGAACAGTCCCACTTCTTCATCATTTTTGCCTTGTGCGAGAGGCCATTTGAGTTTCTAATTGGTGTGCTTGTAGACATCTTCTGAACATCTGTAAACCCAAATTTCTTTAGAAATGTTCACCAACAATTTATCTTGACTAATAAAATATGCCATCCTTCTTCTGCTCTACTTGAATCCTAAGAAGAATGTAAGTTCTCCCCATAATAACTCATTTGAAATTTCCATACATCAAGTTTTCTCAAAAAATGCATGCACAGCGTCTTTTTTGTTGAACTCAAAGCTGATATCATCCACATACACTTAGACCTCAGCAAAATAATCAAACTTTGTATCTTTTGATTGAATAAGTGCTTGTCAAATTTCCCTTTTTTGAACTCATTGTCCACAATAAGTTGACAAGATTTTCATATCAAGCTCCTAGGGGCTTGAATGTAGTCCCATAAATTGATGTGCTTTTTCAACCTTGTATACTCTATCGCGGGAAAGTCTGGATCACTTCAAATCCTGTGTGGTGACATACATACACCTCTTACTTCGATCTTCCCAAGAGAAAATCACTTTTTTTAACATCCATTGATACACCAACAAAGACTTTAAAATTAACATAAGCAATAAAAATAGCCTAATTGCTTCCAATTCCCCATTGAAATTAGGGCAAAGACTTAAATCATAGTCTATCCCATCTTCTTGTGTGGTATTCCTTGAGCAACACCAAATCATGCTTTGTTCTTATCACAATTCCCCTCTCATCCCTTTTTTTGTCCCAGATGTAGAAACCTCTTGTTGGATTTCATACTTCAATAGATCGAATTTCTTTAATGCTTGTTTAAGTTTAGTTTAAATTAGATAAATCTAACACAACTATAGTAAACCTTTAATGTGAAATGTGTTTAAAAGATTATGCGAATCTTCAATCTTAATAATTAAGAAAATTGCGTTAATGAAATAGTAACACAAGACAATATAATTATAACGATAACAAAAACAAAAGGTTTCTAGATAGCAAACTCTATGCCCTAGAACCTCCTTTTATACACCAAGGAGTCCTAGTCGATTTACAATATATCCTCAATATAGAAGAGATTATTCTTATGATCTAGATTCTATAAAGATAACTAATATCTTATGCAAGTAAGTAATCTTGATCTCCAATCTAATCTATATCCATTCTTCTGTCTTTATACCATTCTCTCTGACAGTCAAAATCTCTTTCGCAGTCTAAATCTTTGAGCAGTTGTAACAATATTGTACTAGCACATTATCTTAGTAACCAACACCTAGTAACTTAATACAGCCAAAGCATAAAAACTGTGTACAAGCAGTAGTAACGTAATTAGAATATTTCTTCAATCTTCCACCATCAATACAAACTTTACACTAGGCAGTACTAATATGATACTAACATAGTAACTTAGAACTACATAACACAACTTTTGATACTAGCACACCTAACTACTTACAAATTCCTTTGTTAAAGTTAATGAATAACAACTAACTTATGCTTAGCAGTATAACACAAATAAAAACCTTAGCAGCAGTATCTTCAAAAAGGCTTTTTAAAAAAATCCCAACAACCTCCCCTAAACTTGATAATGTCTTCTTCAAAATCTTAATTTCATCATAAACGCTCCATAATCAAACCAGGATGATGCTTCCAAACCACTTCATTTATCCTTCCTTAAGATGTTCTTAACCATTCCGAAGAAGCTTAAATGCCAATTTTACCACTCATAAAATCAACTTGAAGCTTCACATCACTGACAATCTGATGTAGTGTTGATTTGTACGTGAGAATCATCTTCTCAACCAAATAGATACAAAATCGCATGTTTTTCCGCATGTACACAAATAAACTCTACAAGAATCATAAAGCTTTCCAGTTTAGCACTTTAACTAATCCTTGTGTTTCTTCCTACATTAACTTCAACATGATGTTCAAACATGGTCTTCAAATTAAGAAGTAAGAAATTATCCATGTAATTCACTGGCTTTGTCTTCTTAAATCTTGCTTTGACTATACTTCAAATAACTTCCAAGTCTTCTCTGGTAAAGTTTTTAAGCATCTTCCAAAAGTTAAATACATCTGAGTTTTACCATCTGCTCTGATAATTTGGAAATAGCTTTTCTTTCCTTCTTTGTAGATCTTGTAGTCAATAATGGTTGGAGACTAGTAGATAAAGGTTAGCAACAATAGTTACATCATCTCCAACATCAGAATTATTTCCAAACACTGAATTAACTCTTCAAACTTTTTGTCTTCTTCTAAACGTTATCATATTTGTTAGAGCTTTCTTGTTCTCACTCATCATATGTTTCTCTTTGAACTCTCTCGTGACTAATCTCTTCATCAGCTTTCTTTGAACTTTTTTTTTTTTTTTTTTCTTCCATCACTCAGTTCTGGTATCTACAAAGGTATTCACCCTTTTCATTGCTTTGTCAAATATTCTTGAACATTGCAAAGTACTGTTTCTTCATAAATTTAAGCTTCCATCCTTTCCATGTTTTTCAGATAATACATCCACAAGAAACTCCTTTGTTAAAGCTTAATTGTTGTTGGTCCTGTTCCTCGTTTCTTCCTGCTCATCTTAGCTACAAAATGTTTTCTTCCTTTGCTCGAAGAATAGTACAAACAACTTGCCATTTCTGCATCGTCAATTCTTCTTTGCTCTTAGCTTGCAGTCTTTGCCGCCAACTGAATAATCAGCCTTTTTTCCCAAATTTTAGAACTAAAACATCAATCCCTAGCGTATGTCGGACATCTTCAACTTGTTAAGCTTTTTCTCTGGCAAGCCTTTCTTCTTCTTCAGCTTGTAGCTTGAAGGTAAGTTCTTCATCAAGTCTCATTTGTTCAAGCCTCTTCATAGGCTTCACTTGTTCTACCACAGACTCTTCAACCATAATCCTTTTGCCTTTGTCCTGTGCCTTGACCTGTGAATGGATGTTTGAATAAACCTGTTGGTGATTATGTGTGTACCCTGCTCTACAAGTTCATGTATCATCAACCTTAATTTAGCCTTGGGTTTTGCACTTTTTTAACTTACCAGTTGCTTGAGAGCAAAAAAGTAATATCAACATCATTTTAACTGAATTGAACGGCAGTTACTAACTGTTGTAGCTGCAACATTAAGCTGTTATTCCTCTTCACAGCAGACTAACCAACTTAGCCTTTTCAACAATAAGAGTCATAACCTTCATCAAGCAACATCTTACATTATCAACAACACCTTCATCACACATCATAAAGTCATTAACACCAACATAATCAGCATAACAAGATCATTAACCAAGTAAATTAATCTTCATCAGACATTTATCTCATGAATCCATCCCTCCCTGTTTGGATAGTACCTCTTCACCCAAACCTTACTACATTATAGGATTCTACCTGCTGTCAAGCCAACCTGTATAGATCTTTGAGCTTAAAAAAAATTGAAGTTCGTTTTCCTATCTTTCCTTCCTTCTCAAGCCTCTAACTCCTCCTTTTCAAACTGTCAAACTCATACTAGTGTTCTTCGTTGACTTCCAAAGCAAGACTTTTTTTTGTAAAGGTAACAAAATACCATCAATTTCCTTAAAGTTTTTAGTCTATACTCACCACTTCGAAGCTGTTTTACCTCTTGTCGAGCAGTGATAATTATGTTTTAGAGAAACATTATCAAAACGAGTTTGAGCAATTGCATCCCATAGGTTTTCTGGCAGCTATGGGAGACCACACCTGAACTAGTTCCCTGAGGAACTTGAATATTTCATTAAGTGTTGCCTTAGTATTGGTCATATCAATGGTTAACCCCGTATCCTGCTTCTACATTTAAAGCCATAGCAGTAGTGCAAAAGCCCTTTCAAAATTTGGACATCCATCCTACACTCCTTGACAGCCTGCAACCTTCTACATTGGGCTATAGGACCACTAACTAAGGTATCTGAAGTCCTTTATCTTTGCTTCCGTAGGTACCTTTGTTTCTTTTTTTGAGGTTGAGATGTAGAGGTTAATAATAGTGGTGTGTGATGGGGATCAGTGGGATTTGTTAAACCTTCACCTATTTTAGCTTGAGCTTGTACCACCATTGTTTGGAATAATGGTGTTTCCCTTCCAGAAAAATCTTTTCTAACCCTTATCATATTCCCAAATATCTTCTTAGTGTGAGAGGGTGCAATGTAAATATCACTCTTATGAGCAATGCATCCGCCTTCGAAGTTGTTAATTCCATAAACACTTGCTAACAAAATAGCCTTAGATACATTAAAAAATTTCCTAGCATTATCCAAGTTCCATTCACCATACTTTCAAAATTATTGAACATTGAAAAGTTGAACTTTTGGTTTGTAGCTAAACAGATAATTGCAGATGCCATAGTGCTACTAAACTCATTCCATGCAGTAGTCTTAGCACTTAGGCATTGTAAAATAGTATGAATATATGAATTCCATGTATGGAAAATAATTCCTGTATAAAAGTATAGAAGCTATCGAGTGAAAGATTTTCCATATACCCAAAAGTGAATAGGTTGATCAAAGATAGTAGCAGTTGGTTTAGAATAATCAACACCATCACCACAATCTTCTAATTAATAGATCCTTCTACAATTGACCAGTAATGATGATCTTCTTTTCGCATCCCACTAGGGCATGGAACTGGACATACCCCAGTTGGATAGTTTTTAAACCTTTAACAGTAGCCCAGAATTATTCAATGCACAAGTTGGAATAAAGTGGGATTAAACGGTAAAAATACTTATGGAGTGTGTATTCAGAAAATCCATACAATTTGTTCAAACCCTTTCACTTTTTAGCAGTTTGACAAAACTGCTGACCAATGTTGTGATTAATTCAACATAACTTTAGATTCGACCATTTTTGTGTTTGATCTTTTGGATGATTAATGATGAATATTAAGTTAGGGTTTGAGATTAGAGAGTATAGACGAAAGTATGAAATCGAATCAAAATGAGTGATTGAAACTCTTATTCGATAGGTTATTGCTATCAAAAAAATACCCTCAACAGCAGATTAATAACGTTTCACACAGCAGTTGTAAGTTTATGCCTAGCATCATTAATATTTAAAACGATAAGTATAAGTTTATGCCTAGCAGCATTAACTTCCAACAGCAGTAGTAAGTTATGCCTAGCAGCATTAACTTCATAATAATGCAGTAGTAATGTTTAATGCCAGCAGCATTAAAAACTTAATTCCAGTCCAACACTCCTGTCTTTTTTAATATATAATACATACTCTCTTTCTGTTTTTCAACTCACCATTTCTCTCAATTCTTTTACTCACCAAATCACTCTGTCTGTTTTTATTTCACACAGCTCTCTTTCTGTTTTTATTCTTACAAATTCTCTCAATTCTTTTTCCTCACCAAAAACTCTTATGTATAGTATTCCTCTAATAACCAATCTTTTCCCATTATCAATCACACTTTTTCTTTGCTTTTTCTTAACAAAAATGTATAGTCCAAAATCCGAAGAAAAACACAAGCCAAAGTTTTTTTCCACTATTATCGACAGTATAATTATACGTAAACAGAATTAACTCGACATATTAAATAAAGCTATCAACCGAGGCAAGCACTAAATGTACTTAACAGCAGAAATTTTAAAATGACATGAATAACCAGTACTAATCATACAAAACTCTGACAAAAACAATAAAGAGATAATAATTTTAAAGGATATAACATTCCAATACAAGCAAATGCAATATTGAAACTTAATTACAATCGAAAGTTCTATGTAAGTAAATCTGCACACATTCTGTCAATGTATGGATTTATCTTTGAACCATTTGAAATCAACCTATCTTTTATAGAAATCTTAATAAATGATTTCTAAATATCTCTAAATGCTTTGTTTTTTAATGAATAACAAGATTTTAATTATGCAAATAGTAATGTTAATATGTCAATAAAGATCTATGGTAATGCATAAAATTTGTACCCATAAATCAAGTAGTTATTCTGGAATCCAAAGCACTTGTCCACAATATTAGGCCAACTTAAAGCAAGCCACATATTCAGTCTTTGTGATATGGGAATTTGCAACCACTATCTTTTTCTTGCACTGCCAATGAATAAAAAAAATATTTTAATCTACTTCTAAGGAAATGACCAACTCTCCTGTTGTAAGACTTCATATCCAATCTTGCTCGCACAATAATCACTATTCGGTAGCAACCAAATCAAAATGAGAAAAAAAGAGAATCTTTTGGATACCAAAGGCCCAATTTTGGTTGACCTTTTAAGTACCTAAAAATTCTTTTCACAGCATAAAGATGTGAAACCTTTGGATTGACTTGGTATCTAGCACAGGCACACACTGCAAACATAATATCAAGTCTTGAAGATGTAAGATACATCAATGAACCAATCATTGACCTATACATATGAACATCCACTTCTTTATCATTTTTGTCCTTGAGCAGAGGCTTTTGAGTTTCTATTGGTGTGCTTGCAGTCTTGACTTCTGTAAACCCAAATTTCTTTAAAATTTCACCAACATATTTATCTTGACTAATAAATATGCCATCCTTCTTCTACTCTACTTGTAATCCTAAGAAGAATGTAAGTTCTCCCATAGAACTCATCTGAAATTTCTCATACATCAACTTCTCAAATGCATTGCACAACTCTTTTTTGTTAAACCAAAGATGATATCATCCACATACACTTAGACCAGCAAAATATCACCTTTGTATCTTTTGATGAATAAGGTTTTGTCAATTTTCCCTTTTTGAAACTCATTGTCCAACAGATATGTTCACAAGGTTTCATATCAAGCTCTAGGGGCTTGATGTAGTCTATACAGTGCTTTTTCAACCTTGTATACTGTATCAGGAAAGTCTGGATCTTCAAATCCTGGTGGTTGACATACATACACCTCTTCTTCAATCTTCCCATAGAGAAAAGCACTTTTTACATCCTTTTGATACACCACAGTCTTTAAATGAAGCATAAGCTAAAAATAGCCTAATTGCTTCAATTCTTGAAACAGGGGCAAAGACTTCATCATAGTCAATCCCTTCTTCTTGTGTGTATCCTTGAGCAACCAATCTTGCTTTGTTTCTTATTACAATTCCCTTTTCATCCTTTGTTGTCCCAGGATGTAGGATACCTCTTGTTGGATCCTACTTTAATAGATCGAATTCTTTAAGCTTGTTTAAGGTTTAGTTATATTAGATAAATCTAACACAACTATAGTAGAAACTTTATGTGAATGTGTTAAAAATTATGCGGAATCTAATCTTTAATATTTGAAGAATTCTTAATGAAACAGTAACACAAGACAATATAATTCAACAATAAAAGCTCCAATATTATTATTACAAATAATACGAATACTCTCCTAGTATTAGGGTTACAAAACCTTGAAGCTATAACGATAACAAAAATAAAAGATTTCTAGATAGCAAACTCTATGCCCTAGGACCTCCTTTTATACACCAAGAAGTCCTAGTCGATTTACAATATATTCCTAAGATATAGAATAATCTCTATGATCTATTCTATAAATAACTAATACTTATCACGTAAGTAATCTTGATCTCCAATCAATCTTTATCCTTTCTTCTGTCTTTATCCATTCTCTTCTGACAGTAGAAACTTTTTCAGCAGTCTTAATCTTTGAACAGTTGTAACATTTGTACTAGCAGCATTAACTTAGTACGAACACTAGTAACTTATACACCAACAACATTAACTGTGTACAAGCAGTAGTAACTACTTAGAATATTTTCTTCAATCTTCACCAGCAGTACAAACTTTACACTAGCAGTACTAATATATACTAACAGTAGTAACTGTGAACTAACAGTACTAACTTTATACTAGCAGCACCAACTACTTAGCATATTTTTTGTTAAAGTTAATGAATAACACTAACTTTTTCTTAGCTGTAGTAACACAAACCTTAGCAGTAGTAACTTCAAAAAGGCTTTTAATCCCAACAATCCTCCCCTAAACTTGATATTCTTCTTCAAAATCTTAAGTTTCTTCATTAAAAGCTCCATAATCACCAGGAGGATGCTTCCAAACACTTCATTTAGCCTTCCTTAAGCTGTTTCTTGACTAATCTAAGAAGCTTAAATGCCATTTTACACTCATAATCAACTTGAAGTTTCACATCATTGAACATCTGATGTAGTGTGTGATTTGTAAGTGGATACATCTTCTCAACCAATAGATAAAATAGCATGTTCTGCATTGTTACACAATAAACTCCACAAGAATCATAAAGCTTCCAGTTCAGCACTTTAACTAATCCTTGTTGATTCTTCCATACATTATCTTCAACATGATGTTCAAACATGGTCTTCAAATTAAGAAGTAAGAAATTATCCATGTAATTAACTGGCTTTGTCTTCTTAAATCTTGCTTTGACTATACTTCAAATAACTTCTAAGTCTACTCTGGTAAAGTTTTTAAGCATCTTTCCAAAAGTTAAATACATTTGAGTTTTACCATCTGCTCTGATAATTTAGAAATAGCTTTTCTTTCCTTCTTTGTAGATCTTGTAGTCAACAATGGTTGGAGATTTAGTAGATAAAGGTGTAGCATCAATAGTTACATCATCTCCATCATCTAGAATTATTTCCAAACATTGATTAAGCTCTTCAGACTTTTTGTCTTCTTCCAACTTTTTCTTTTTAGAGCTTTCTTGTTCTAGCTCATCTCCTGTTCTCTTTGAACTGCTCTCTTGTGCTATCTCTGCATCAGCTTTCTTTGAACTTTCTTCCACCAGCTCAGTTTTGTAGTCAACAAAGATATTCACCCTTTTCATTGCTTTGTCAAATAATTCTTGAATATTGGCAAAGGACTTGTTCTTCAAATATTTAAGATTCCATCCTTCTATGTTTTTCAGATAAGTACACATGATAGTCCTTTGTTAAGCTTTTGTTGGTGGTTTGTTCCTCTTTTCTTCTGCTCTCTTAGCTGCAAAATGTTTTCTTCTTTGCTTTAAGAATTGTACAAACAATCTTGCCTTTTCTGCATCAGTCAATTCTTTTTGCTCTTGAGCTTGCAGTCCTTGAGCCAACTGATAATCAGCTTCAATTTTAGACTGAACATCATCCCAAGCTATGTTAGCTTCTTCAACTTGTTGAGCTTTTTCTCTGGCAAGGCTTTCTTCTTCTTCTTCTTCAGCTTGTAGCTTGAAGGCAAGTTCTTCATCAAGTCTCATTTGTTCAAGCCTCTTCATAGGCTTCACTTGTTCTACCACAGGCTCCTCAACCATAATCCTTTTGCCTTTGTCTTGTGCCTTGACCTGTGATGGTTGTTGTGAAGAAACTGTTGGTGTAGTTATACCCTGCTCTAGTTTTTGTATCACAACCTTATCAGCCTTGGGTTTTGCACTTTTCAACTCTACCAGTGCTTGAGCAAAAGTAATTTCAACATCAGTTACTGGAATCATACTGGCAGTACTAACTGTTGTAGCAGCAGCATTAACTGTTTCTTCAGCAGCACTAACCAACTTAGCATTTTCAATAACAGCAGTACCTTATTCAGCAACATCTACATTATCAACAACCACCTCATCACCATCTAAGTCATTAACACCAAACATATCAGCATTATCTTGATCATTAACCAAGGTAATATCTTCATCAGCATTAATCTCATGAATCCTCCTCCCCTGTTTGGATGTATCCTCTTCACCCAAACCTTCTTCATTAGAGGATTCTACCCTGGCTGTCAAGCCAACCTTGTATAATCTTTTGAGCTTATGAGTTCTTTTCCTATCTTTCTTCTCAAGCCTCTTAACCCTCCTTTTCAAACTGTCAATCTCATTAGCTTGAGTGTTCTTTGTTGTCTCCAAAGCAAGAACTCTATTTTGTAAAGTTGTACAAAATACCATCAATTCCTTAAGTTTTAGTCTATCCTCACCACTTCGAAGTGTTTTACCTCTTGCGAGCAGTGGATCATTGGATGTTTTAGATACATTTTCAAAACTAGTTTGAGCAATTGTATCCCCTATGGTTTCTTGGCGCTTGGGACCACTACCTGAACTAGTTCCTGAGGAACTTGATTCATTAAGTGTTGCCTTGGATTGGGTCTTATCAATGTTACCCCTATCCTGCTCTGCATCTAAGCCAGTAGCAGTAGTGGCAGCCCTTTCCAAACTGTCATCCATCTCCTCCTTGACAGCCTCATCTGCTACATTGGCTGTAGGACCACTAGACTAAGGTATCTGAGTGTCCTTTCTCTTTGGCTTCCTAGGTCTTTGTTTCTTTTGAGGTTAAGATGTTGATGGTTGAATAATAGTGGTGTGTAATGGGGATCAGTGGGATTTGTTGAACCTTCACCCATTTCAGCTTGAGCTTATACCACCATTGTTTGGAATAATGGTGTTTCCCTTCCAGAAAAACCTTTTCTAACCTTTCTCATATTCCTAAATATCTTCTTAGTGTGAGAGGGTGCAATGTAAATTCTCTTATGAGCATGCATCCCTTCAAGTTGTTAATTCATAAACACTTGCACAAACCTTAGATACATCAAAAAAATTTCCTGCATTATCTAAGTTCTTCACCATACTTTCAAAAATGTACTTTGAAAAGTTAAACTTCTGGTTTGTAGCTAAACATATAATTGCAAAAGCCATAGTGCTACTAAACTCATTCCATGCAGTAGTCTTAGCACTTAGGCATTGTAAAATAATATGAATAAGGAATTTCCATTGTAGGGAAAAGAATTCCTTATAGAAAGTAAGCTTCTGTGAATGTTTTTCATACCCTATTAGTGTAGGTTATTCAAAGATAGTAGCATTAGGTAGACAATCAACACCATCAGCGTTCTCTAATTGAAGATCTCTTCTTACAATTGACTCAGTAATGATGATCTTCTTTCCATCCACTAGGGCTTGTAACTGTACTTCCCCATTGATAGTTTTTGCCTTGACATTAGCCCAGAATTGTTCAATGCACGAAGTGTATATAGTGGGATTAATGGTTAAAGCATACTTTATGGTGTGTGCATTCAGAAAATCCACAATTTGTTCAAACCCTTCTCTTTTAGCAGGTTTAGACAAAAATGTGACCATGTTGTGAGTATCTACAAACTTTAGATTCGCCATTTGTGCTGGGTTTTGATGATGAATGATGAAATTGAGTTAGGGTTTGAGATTAGAGAGTATACGAAAGTATGAAATTGATCAAATAAGTGATTGAAACCCTTAATCGAATTATTTATGAAAATACCCTCAACAACATTAACGTTCACCAGCAGTTGTAAGTTTATGTCTAGCAGCATTAACTTTCAACAGTAGTAGTAAGCTATGCCTAGCAGCATTAACTTCCAACAGCAGTAGTAAGTTATGCCTAGCAGCATTAACTTCTAATAGCAGTAGTAAGTTTATGCCTAGCAGCATTAACTTCAATTCCAATCCAAACACTCTGTTTGTTTTTAATATATTCATCTCTCTTTCTGTTTTTCAACTCACCATTTCTCTCAATTCTTTTACTCACCAAATCACTCTGTCTATTTTCTCTAATAACCAGCTTTTCCATTATCAATCTAACACTTTTTTTTCTTTTTCTACAAAATGTTAGTCCAAAAACCAAGAAAACATAAGCCATAGTTGTTTTCACTATTATCACATTATTAATTATACCTAACAATATTAACTCAGCAGAATTAAGTATAACCAGCAGCACTAATTATACTTAACAGCAGAAACTTTTAATGACATGAATAACAGTACTAATTCATACAAAACTTTACAAAAACATAAAGAGATAAAAGATTTTAAGGATTTAGCATTCCAATACTAGCAATCAAATATTGAAACTTACTTACATCAAAAGTTTTTGTAAGTAAATCTGCAACATTCTTGTCAGTATGGATTTTGACCATTTGAATCAACTTCTTTTTATTGAAATCCCTAATAAAATGATGTCTAATCTCTATATGCTTTGTTTTTTACTGAAAAACAAGATTTTTAATTATGCAAATAGTAATGTTATTGTCAATAAAGATCTTGGTATGCATAAAATTGTACCCATAATCAAGTAGTTGATTCTGAATCCAAAGCACTTGTCCACAGCAACTTGAAACAGCCACATATTCAGTTTTTGTTATAGAATTTGCAACCACAGTCTGTTTCTTGTACTGCCATGATATTAATCTACTTCTAAGGAATTAACAACCTCCTGTTGTAGACTTCATATCCAAGCTTGCTCTAGCATAATCACTATCAGTGTATGCTACAAAATCAAAAGGAGAATCTTTTTGATACCAAAGGCCTAACTTTGGTTGACCTTTAAGTACCTAAAAATCCTTTTCACATCATAAAAATGTGAAACCTTTGGATTGACTTGGTATCTAGCACAGCACACACTGCAAACATGATTTCAGGTCTTGAAGATGTAAGATACATTAATAAACCAATCATTCACCTATACATATGAACATCTACTTCTTTACCATCTTCATCCTTGAGCAAATGCTTTTGAGTTTCTATTGGTGTACTTGCAGTCTTGACTTCTGTGAACCCAAATTTCTTTAAAATTTCACCAACATATTTATCTTGACTAATAAATATGCCATCCTTCTTCTATTGAACTTGTAATCCTAAGAAGAATGTAAGTTCTCCCATAGAACTCATTTGAAATTTCTCATGCATCAACTTCTCAAATGCAATGCATAACTTCTTATTTGTTGAACCAAAGATGATATCATCCACAAAAACTTAGACCAGCAAAATATTACCTTTGTAACTTTTGATGAATAAGGTTTTGTCAATTTTCCCTCTTTGAAACTCATTGTCCAACAGATATGTTGACAAGGTTTCATACCAAGCTTTAGGAGCTTGATGTAGTCCATATAGTGCTTTTTCAACCTTATATACTCTATCAGGAAAGTCCGAATCTTCAAATCCTGGTGGTTGACATACATACACCTCTTTTTTAATCTTCCCATAGAGAAAAGCACTTTTTACATCCATTTGATAAACCACAAAATCTTTAAATGAAGCATACGCCAAAAATAGCCTAATTGCTTCAATTCTTGCAACAAGAGCAAAGACTTCATCATAGTCAATCCCTTCTTCTTGTGTGTACCCTTGAGCAACTAATCTTGCTTTATTTCTTATCATAATTCCTATTTTATCCTTTTTATTCCTGAAAACCCATTTAGTGCCTATAGCCCTTTTTCTATTTGGTAAATCCACCAAAGTCCAAACTTCTTATAACTTGAATTGTAGAAGCTCTTCCTGCATAGCCTCTATCCAGATTGGATCCTTCAATGCATGAATTACCTTTTTGGGTTCTTCCTGTGATAAAAAGCAAGCAAACAAGCAGTTTTGAAGGTCTTTATGGTTTGTTCTTTGTTGAATAGTACTAACAAACCCATGCTCCTCCAAATTCTTGGACATGTTTCTTGTTTGTGTAGTTGATTGCAAATCTCCAATCACTTGATTGAGAGGATGATCTTTATGAATTCTTGTAGTTGGAATAGGACTGACTTGGATTGTTATATCTAAATTGTTCATGTCAACCTCTGCACCAACATCTTCATTATCTATTGAGAGGCCAAATATGCTTATATCTTCCAAAACAGGCATATTTGGATCATATGGAAGTTCGATGCTTGTTTTTCCACCAACAACATTAACTTTATTTATGCTAGCAGCATTAACATTGTTAGTGCTGTTAACATTAACATCCTTCTCTTGATCAATACTTTCGTAGTGCAGCACTTTCTAATCTTGTCATCTCTCCTTATCTGTCAGCTCATCTGCTACATTATCTGTAGGGACCACTAAACTTAAGGTATCTCAGTGTCCTTTCTCGTGCTTCCTAGGTTTTTGTTTCTTTTTTTAAGGTTGGAGATGTTGATAGGTTGATCTATAATGAGTGTGTGATGGGATCAGTAGGATTTGTTGACCTTCACCCATTTTTCTTGATGTTGTACCACCATTGTTAGAAATAAGTGTTTTTCCCTTCCAGAAAAAACCTTTCCCTACCCTTCTCATGTTTCCAAAAACTTTCCCTACCCTTCTCATGTTTCCTTTTATAACTTGGCATCCCTTCGACCCCACCCCCCCCCCCCCCCCCCCCCTCCCCCCCCCCCCCCGGTGCTTATTCTAAAAAGACTTGTACAAACCTTGTGATACATGAGAATTTGCAAAACACATTCTCGTAGTTCTTCACCATTCTTTCATAATATGTACTTTGAAAAATGTTAAAATTCGGATTTTTGCTTAAAAACAGATGATTGCAGATGCTATTGTGCTACTAAACGTATTCCATGCAGTAGTCTTTGTAAAGCTTTTCTTCAGTCTTGAGGTATGAATACAATTTCCATTGTGGGGGAAAATAATGCCTTATAGAAAGTAAGCTTCTGCGATATTTTCTCATACCCCATTAATGTAAGTTGTTTAAAGATGGTAGCATTGGGTAGACAACCAACACCTTCAGCATCTTCTATTTGAAGATCTCTTCTTACAATCAACTCAGTAATGATTAACTTCTTCCCATCTAATAGAGGACTTGTACTATATTCACATTGGATAAGTTTTCGCCTTGTCAAATAGCTTGAATGATCAATCACAATGAAGTGTATTATAGTGGGATGATTGTAGTGCCCCATATCTTATTAGGGTTTGCATTCAAAAATTCTCTACTGCTCAAACCCTTCACTTTTTGCGGGGAGTTTAGACAAAATGACAGACCAAATTATGGTATCGGCAAAACTTTAGGGTCGTCATTTGTTGGATTTTGAATGATAGAATGATGAAATTTTAGTTTGGGTTTATGATTGAGAGTATATTGAGTGAATGAAAAATCGAACAATCGAATTAAATGAGTGATTTGAAACCCTTAATCGAATGTATTTATGAAAATACCTCTACAGCATTTAAAGTTAGGGTTTGTGTGTAAAGAGAGGTTGAATGAGTGAAATCGATGAAATGATT
Organism: Tanacetum coccineum; assembly: GCA_026074375.1. Taxonomy (NCBI): domain Eukaryota; kingdom Viridiplantae; phylum Streptophyta; class Magnoliopsida; order Asterales; family Asteraceae; genus Tanacetum; species Tanacetum coccineum. The sequence continues at coordinate 145,349 of BQNB010000257.1, read as the reverse complement.
AAATGAAACCCTTGATCGAAGTACTTATGAAACACACTCTCAAAAACCAGCAGTAGTAACCCAGCAGTAGTAAGTTAAGCCTAACAGCATTCTTTGGGTCACCAGTATTAACAAACCCAGCAGTAGTAACTTAGCAGTAGTAAGTTATGCCTAACAACATTAACTTTGAGTCACCAGCATTAACTCATTAGTAGTAACTCAACAGCAGTAAGTTATGCCTAACAACATTAACTTTCACCACCAGTAGTAAGTTATGCCTAACAGCATTAACTTTGAGTCACCAGTATTAACTCTAATTCCATTTCAAACAGATTTTCCATCATCAAATTAACATTTTGGCTCACAAAAAACTATTTGTCTGTTTTTTATTTCTCTTAATTCTTTTTACTTACAATTCTCTCTGTCTGTTTTTACTTTGCTCTCTTTCTATTTTTCAACTCATCACATCTCTCAATTCTTTTTCTCACCAAATCACTCTGTCTGTTTTTACTCCACACATCTCTCTTTTTGTTTTTATTCTCACCAACTCTCTTAACTCTCTCAATTCTCACAATATTAATTATACCAGCAACATTAAGTATAACTAACAGCATTAACTTAGCATTATTAAGTATAACTAGCAGCACTAATTATACTTAACAGCAGAAACTTTTAATGACATGAATAACAGTACTAATTCATACAAAAACTCTACAAAAACATAAAGAGATTAAAGACTTTAGAGATTTAGCATTCCAATACTTGCAATCAAATATTGAAATCTACTTACATCAAAAGCTTTTGTAAGCAAATATGCCACATTCTTGTCAGTATGGATCTTAACCATTTGAATCAACTTCTTCTCATTGCAATCTCTAATAAAATGATGTCTTGTCTCTATATGCTTTGTTTTTGAATGAAAAACTAGATTTTTAATTATGCATATAGTACTGTTATTGTCAATTAAGATCTTGATTTGCATAAAATTGTACCCATAATCAAGTAGTTGATTCTGAATCCAAAGCACTTGTCCACAGCAACTTGAAGTAGCCACATATTCAGCTTCAGTTGTGGAATTTGCAACTACTATCTGTTTCTTGCACTGCCATGATATCAATCTACATCCAAGGAACTGACAACCTCCTGTTGTAGACTTCCTATCCAAGCTTGCTCCAACATAATCACTATCAGTGTATGCTACTAAATCAAAAGGAGAATCTTTTGGATACCAAAAACCCAATCTTAGTTGACCTTTCAAGTACCTAAAAATCCTTTTCACTGCATGAAGATGTGAAACCTTTGGATTGACTTGGTATCTAGCACATGCACACACTGCAACATGATATCAGGTCTTGAAGATGTAAGATACATCAATGAACCAATCATTGACCTATACATGTGAACATCCACTTCTTCTCCATCTTCATCCTTGAGCAGAGGCTTTTGAGTTTCCATTGGTGTGCTTGCAGTCTTGACATCAGTAAACCCAAACTTCTTTAAAATTTCAGTAACATATTTATCTTGACTAATAAATATGTCATCCTTCTTCTGCTTCACTTGCAATCCTAAGAAGAATGTAAGTTCTCCCATTGAACTCATCTGAAACTTCTCATGCATCAACTTTTCAAATGCAATACATAGCTCCTTTGTTAAACCAAAAATGATATCATCCACATAAACTTGAACCAGCAAAATATCACCTTTGAGCCTTTTGATGAACAAGGTCTTGTCAATTTTCCCTCTTTGAAACCTATTGTCCAGCAGATATGTTGACAAGGTTTCAAACCATGCTGTAGGAGCTTGATGTAATCCATACAGTGCTTTTTTAACCTTATATACTCTATCAGGAAAGTTTGGATCTTTAAATCTTTGTGGTTGACATACATACACCTCTTCTTTAATCTTCCCATAGAGAAAAACACTTTTTACATCCATTTGGTACACCACAAAGTCTTTAAATGAAGCATAAGCTAAAAATAGCCTAATTGCTTCAATTCTTGCAATAGGGGCAAAGACTTCATCATAGTCAATCCCTTCTTCTTGTGTGTGTCCTTGAGCAACCAATCTTGCTTTATTTCTTATCATGATTCCCCTATCATCCTTTTTGTTCCTAAAAACCCATTTAGTGCCTATAGCCCTTTTTCCATTTGGTAAATCTACTAAGGTGCAAACTTTTTGTAACTTGAATTGTAGAAGCTCTTCCTGTATAGCCTCTATCTAGCTTGGATTCTTCAATGCTTGAATTACCTTTTTGGGTTCTTCTTGTGATAAAAAGCAAGCAAACAAGCAGTTTTGAAGGTCTTTATGGTTTGTTCTTTGTTGAATAGTGCTAACAAACCCATGTTCCTCCAAATTTTTTGTCAACCTTCTTGTTTGTATTTCTGATTGTAAATCTCTAATCACTTGATCAAGAGGATGGTCTTTATGAATTCTTGTAGTTGGAATATGACTGACTTGGATTGTTGTATCCAAATTGTTCAAGTCAACCTCTGCACCAACATCTTGATCATCACTTAAGAAGTCATTTATGCTGATATCTTCTAAAGCAGGCATGTTTGGATCATCTGGAAGTTCAATGCTCATATTTCCACTAACAGCATTAACTTCATATGTGCTAACAACATTAACATTGTTAGTGATGTTAAAATTATCATCCTTCTCTTGATCATTACTTTCACTTTCTTCTCTTGGATCATCATCAACCTTCTTTCCATCATCACTTAAATGTTTGGATCCATCATCTTAAGAACTCCTTGGATCTTGGGAAAATGGTGGATCAACAGTCCATAATGGTAGCAAGATGTAATCTTTGACAGGTGCTTTCTCTTTTCTAGCTTGCCATGCATTAACACTTGCTTTTGTACCTACAAAACCATTAGACTGTGTACCTGCAACAATTGGCTCATAATTCATTTTCCTTGTTAGTGCATCAATATCAAACAGCCAATTTGGTCTACTTCCTACAATATTAGGTGTATTCTCTCTAAACCTAATATGTAAGTTCTCTTCCATTATCATTGTTCTACTATTGAATACTCTAAATGCTTTACTATTCAATGTGTATCCAACAAAGAATCCTTCATTAGCCTTACCATCAAATTTGTCTAGGTGATCTATGGTATTGAGAATAGTAACAAGACACCCAAATGGTCTCATAAAACTTAGAGTTAGTGTTCTACCATGAAATAGTTCATATGGGGTCTTGTTATGAGGCTTAACAACTAACACTCTATTTTGCACATAGCAAGCAGTACTAACTGCTTCAGCCTAAAATGTAGTTGGAAACTTAGAATCAGCTAGCATAGTCCTAGCAGCCTTAATTAGTGTCCTATTCCTTCTCTCAGCAACTCCATTTTGTTGAGGAGTTCTAGCTACACTATATTGTCTCAAAATACCCTTCATCTTACTAAACTGATTTATCTCTTTGTTTTTGAACTCAGTCCCATTATCACATCTAATCACCTTAACCTTGTGATCTACTAGATTTGCTATCCCAGTTATAAAGGACTTAAGAATACCACTAGTCTCATCCTTAGTAGCTAGAAATAAAACCCTTGTAAACCTACTATAATCATTTGTGACAACTAGGCAATACATTTTCTTCATAAGGCATTTTACAAATGTTAGACCAAACAAGTCTATATGCAGCAAATGTAAAGGAAGACTGATTGAGTTCTCTGTTTTGGACTTAGAAGAGGCTCTGTGCTACTTTCCCTTTTGACAAGCAACACAGGTTTGATCATTTTCAAAAAGTTTGGAAGGTAAACCTCTTACAAGATTTCCATTAACCAATTTATTCATGGTTTTAAATTTTAAGTGATCTAGCCTTCTATGCCAAAGTTTAGATTCATCAGATGTGGCTTTTGAAAAAAGGCAAGTTAAACCTCTTTTAGGAACTATGTTCTTTAAATCAACACTATACATATTGTTCTTTCTTGGAACTCTAAGTAAAACTTAACTTTCATCATTAACTTAAAGTTTGGAGATAAAACAATACATTCAGTGTAATTAAAAAGAACATTATTCTTTTTATCACACATTTGTGAGACACTAAAGAGATTAAACTTTAACTCTCTTACAAAATACACATTTTCAAAATCTAAATTGCCAGTTTTAATGGTACATTTTCCTGTGATTTTCTTTCCTTTGGGTTTCCCTCCAAAAGCAACATATCCACCATCTATCTCTTCCTAGTCTGTAAGATATGACATGTTCCCTATCATGTGCCTTGAGCATCCACTATCAATCACTCCTTGATCCTGTAAATCCATTTGTGGATTGCCTTGCACATTAGATAAGAAAATCAGTTTCTTTTAGGGACCCAAGCCATCACTGACTTGGATCTGCCTTGTGCATCAATATAATCAAACTTCTTTAAGGTGATTGATGCACTGTTATTTTTAGAAACATGGTCTAAAACTTTAGTCTTTGGTTTCCAAGCCCAATAAGCTAAGGCCTTAACAGCATTAACATTATTTTCCTTAACAGCATTAACTACTGCTTTTGGCCTAGCAGCATTAACTACTGCTCTTGGCCTAACAGTATTAACATTTTTATCCTTAACAGTATTAACCCTCTGATTAAAATTACTGTTTTTAAATGTTGTATTCTTGTGAATGGGCCTCTTAACAGTTGAATGTGCCTTTTTAGAATGATATGACATTGGTCTAGTAGCATTCACTGTTGTTTTTGTGTGAGCAGTATTAACTTGTCTAGCAGTATTAACTGATACTAAGCCAGACTTCATTAGTACTGCTCTTGGAACCATATTCTTTTTAACACATGGGTGAGTCTTTTTAGCAAAGTTTTGATGATTCACCCTTTGAGCATTGTTCCAAACCGGTTTTACCATCCTTTGTTTTTGAAACTATTTATGATGGTAATTGCAGTCAACTTGTAAATGTTCAAAACTTCCACACACATAACAGGCCTTATTAAACATCTCGAAATTACATCCTAGTCTTTGAGACATCATATTGTTCTAATTTCTTTGATTGCCTCTTGGACTGTGAGTGTTTTGCCTATGTTTCTCAACTTGTTTAACAGTTTTCCTAGCAGTTTTCTCTTGTTGCTTAGGTTTGACAAACTTTATCTTAGCAATACTAGGCTTAACTGTTTTCTTCTCAGTTTTAGTTTGAAACACATTTTATTCCTCACTATCTGACACCCAATCATCAATAATTAGAGAATCATTAGACTTCCTAACTACCTTAGATACTTCTTCATCAGACTTTCTGTTCTCAAATACAGGCTTATTAACAAACTCATCTAAAATAGTAAAAGACAAGTCAAGGTTAGAGGCATGAAGTTTCCTGTGTAGGGAGGTGGAACTGCATTATAGCTTAAGCCTTTCTTGCAGTTGTCAACAATCTGACTTTCTATGAGTTTGTTGAAGCTTTTAGATGCATTTTCAAATTTGTCTACATTAAATTGAATTCCATCTTTTTCTTTTTGAGCTATTTCTAGCTTCTTCTTGAGCTCTCTGATAGCAATATCTTTAAATTCAATTTCAAATTTTAAGACCTTTATATCTTGTGAATAAATAGACTCATTTGCCTTATAAACTTCAAGTTTCTCTTCTACTGACTCTAATCCTGACTTATAAGCTAGAACCATTAACTCAGATTTCTTAAAATCTTTATGTAGTTGATCATATTGAGATTTAAGGGTTTCAATAGTTTTCAAACAAGATTTTGAACAATTTGAATTATTAGATACCTCTGAGTCAGAACTTAAAGATGAGTAAGCCATGAGTGCATAATTAGGTCCTTCCTCTACCTGATCACTCCAGTCATACCCACCAAGACCATCACATGACACCAAAGCTGTGGAAGTGGATGTTTCCACAAGCACAGTCCTTCTTGTGCTTTCCTTTGTTCTTGTAGTCTTGATTTCTTGGAGCTCTGCATTCTTTAGCAAAATGTCCCTTCTTGTGGCAGTTGTAGCACTCCACTTTGAACTTATCAAAGCCAACAGACTCATTGCCATTGATAGTAAGCTTCCTACCTGTATTCTTCAAAAACCTTCTAGCCCTCATAATCAACATAGCCATTTGCCATCTCAAATCTATCTCTTCCAAATCATCAGGATGGATTTGTTGCAAGTCCTCATGTGCAAGTTGAGGATTATTTGGTTGACTAGCAAGGAATGACAAATAACAGCACCACTAAAGTTGTTAATTTTAGAAGCATTAACTTGAGTATTAGCAGCAGAAACTCCATTAGCAGTATTAACTGCTTAAGCAGTACTAACTGCTCCATTAGTGCTGCTATTGTTGTTATTTACATAGGACACAAAAGCCATGTTCTGTGTGCTTAAATTTGAGCTAGACATCCCTTTGACTTCTAGTTCAAACACCTTAAGGTTGTTGTAGAGATCATCCATGTTCATTGTATCCAAATTAGTTTTATTCCTCCACACAACAACATGTGTGTTCCACTCAGGTGACAAACTTCTTAATAGCTTCTGGTTCACATCTTCTTGTGAAACCATTTCTCCTAAAAGCTCCAACTGACTCACAAGCTTTTGAAGCCTATTAAAAGTTTGACCAATCATCTCTGAGCTTAGAGCAGTGAAGTTTTCATATTGTTGCTTTAAAAGATTCCTTTGGGTCTTCTTTGTAGTTGCATTCCCACCAAATCTCTTTTCTATAGATTTCATCAATAGCTTAGCATCCTTAATTGAGCTAAACTTTAACTGATGTTCATTAGGAATGCCCATCATTAAAGTACTTCTAGCTTTCACCTCTAATCTTTTTTGAGCCTTTTCTTCAGCAGTTGTAAGAGGCATTACTTTCTCAACACCCTCCAAAACTGTTATTTTTGGTGCAGTGTTTCCATTCTCTATGACTTCCCAAAGTGCATAGTCTATCATCTGGATGTATTGTTCAATCCTCATCCTCCATAACTCAAACTCACCCGGTTTGAGCATGGGAACTTTGGATGCAGCCACCATATATGCAGAATCTTGATCCATATCTTCTAGCAAAGTTTCTTAAAGCGACATGCTCTGATACCACTTGTTGTCCCAGTTGTAGGATACCTCTTGTTGGATCCTACTTTAATATATCAAATTCCTTAAGCTTGTTTAATGTTTAGTTATATTAGATAAATCTAACACAACTATAGTAGAAACTTTGTTAAGTGTATTAAAGATTATGTGGAATCTAATCTTTAATATAAGAAGAATTCTTAATGAAACAGTAACATAAGATCACAATTCAACAAACAATAAAAGCTCCAATATTATTAAGAATAATATAAATACTCTCCTAGTATTAGGGTTACAAAACCTTGAAGCTATGAGAAACACTTATCAAATCGTAAAACAACATATATAACTCTATACCCTAGGACCTCCTTTTATACACTAAGGAGTCCTAGTTGATTTACAATATATTCCTAAGACTTAGAATATTCTCTATTATCTATTCTATAAATAACTAATACTTATCACGTAAGTAATCTTGATCTTCAAACAATCTTTATCCTTTCTTTTGTCTTTATCCTTTCTCTAACAGTAGAAACTCTTTCAGCAGTCTTAATCTTTGAGCAGTAGTAACTTATACACCAGCAGCATTAACTAAGCACAAGCAGTAGTAACTACTTAGAATATTTTCTTCAATCTTCACCAGTAGTACTAACTTTACACTAGCAGTACTAACTTTATACTAGTAGTACTAATATATAGTAACAGTAGTAACTGTGAACTAGCAGTACTAACCTTATACTAGCAGCACTAACTATTTAGCATATTTTGCATTAAAGTTAATGAACAACACTAACTTTAGCTTAGCAGCAGTAACACAAACCTGAGCAGCAGTAACTCTAAGATCATCAAGAAGTCTTGTAATCCCAACATTCAAGTACCATAGTCCCTGATTAATGGTTCCTTTTAGATATCGAAAGATTATTTTTACAGCACGTAAGTGCTTTTCGGTAGGACGAGCCTGATACTGGGCACACATGCAAACAGCATAAACAAGGCCTGGTCGACTGGATGTGAGATACATAAGGGTGCCAACCATGCCACGATAATGTGTAGGATCAATGGCTTTCCCTTGTGGATCCTCATCCAGTTTGGATTTCTCCACCATGGGAGTATCCACTAGGTCATAAGATTTCATTCTGTATTTCTTAAGTGATTCTAGAGCATATTTTGATTGGTTTAAAAAGATGCCTTTGGGACTCTGTGAAATTTATAGTCCTAGAAAAAATGATATTTTGCCCATCATTGACATCTTGAATTTGGAACACATTATCTCATAAAACTTATCACATAGTTCAGTAATAGTAGAAGTAAAAATTATATCATCAACATAGATTTGTACCAGGAGGATATCTTTGCCTTTTCTACTGATGAACAATGTGTGATCAACTGTGCCTTTGGAAAATCCTTAGGATAGCAGAAATGATGACAATAGATCATACCACGCGCGTGGAGCCTGTTTCAACCCATATATAGCTTTCTTCAGTCTATACACGTGATTAGGATTGTATGGATCTACAAATTCGTCTGGTTGGCTAACGTAGACTTCTTCATGAAAAATAGCATTCAAAAATGCCGTCTTGACATCCATCTGGTAGACGATCATATTCATATGAGCAGCAAACGCGAGAAATATTTGAACAGCTTCTAGTCTAGCCACGGGAGCAAAGGATTCTTCAAAATCAATTCCCTCTTCCTGACGGTATCCACGAGCTACCAATCTTTCCTTTTTTTTCAAGATTCCCTCTAATTCATCCAATTTGACCTTATATATCAATTTTAAGGTGATAACCATCACTTTATCTAGACGAGGAACGAGTTCCCAGACTTCAAGACGTTCAAATTCTTGTAGCTCTTCTTGCATTGCCTCAATCCAGCATGACAGATTTGTGGCATCTTTGTACGTCTTAGGTTCAACTGAAGTTAGGAAGGCATCATAGTAGCAGAACAAGGCTTGTTCATGTAATTGGAGTCTTATGGAAATGGGTCTGGAAGGGTTACTAATTATGTTTTGTAACAGATGATATTTTGTCCATTTACTGAGGTGTTCTGAGATTGGAGCGTCTGAGTGCTCAGTAGTAGGAATAATATCCGATGATGAGGATTCTTCAGAAACAGTTTCTGGAATTGGAATGCCAAAATAAGGATCGTTACTCATATGTGCAACCCCAAGGTCATGTGACTCTTCTTCAGCACATAGAGGATATTGTTTGTTATTATGTTTGTTTTCTACTCGTTTTCTTTTCTCTTTTGGTTCGAAACATACAAAAGTTTTTCAACTTTTGTGGGTTTAAAAACCATAAAGTTTACTACTTTCTTATTCCTTTGTCTTATTATTATCTAGTTGTACAAGCTAAACCTTGGAAAATACATAAAAATCTTCACTTTTATAAGTTTGGTTCAAAAAAAATGAATTTTTGAGTCAAAATTCTTGATTTGAAACTTTTTGTGTTAACAATGTTTAAATATTTTTGAATTTTTAAGTTTCTACTAGGCATAGATAAGTAAGTTGTACAAATAAATTTTGATAAAAAACATCAAAAAGTGAGTCCTTTTAGTGGTTTTGAAAAGTTGAAGTTTGTTTTTGTAGGAGGCGAATTAGTTTTGTCCATGAAGGCGAATTAGTTCTTCTCAGTTGAAGGCGAATTAGTTATTTTCCATTGAAGGCGAATTAGATCTTTATTTGGAAGGCGAATTAGTTCTCTTTCTTTTGCAAGGCGAATTAAATCTTTATTTGGAAGGCGAATTAGTTCTCTTTTCTTTACAAAGCGAATTAGCTCTTTCTTTTGGAAGGCGAATATTTCCTCTCTCTTTACAAGCGAATTAATACTTCTTTATTTGGAAGGCGACAATAACATTTTTTTTAAAAGCGAATTAACAATTCTTGTAAGGAGAATTAATTTTGTGTCCAAGGCGATTAATTTCTTTTCCCAAGACTAATTTACCTCTTTTCCATGCGAATTAATCAATTTTTCATGGCGAATTAATCATAATTTTAATACACGGTTTATTTCTTTGATTTTAAAATCCCGGAAAGTTATTTTTCTGGTTTAAAATCAAGAGTTGTAAAATCCCGTGTAATTTTAAGACTTTATACACCTAAAAGACAATTCACTTTAACATAATTACTTCTTATCACTGTCCGATCAACAAGTAATATAATAACATGAAATCAAAATGGATTCAATGATTCCAACTGGACAAAAGAATACTCTTGCTGAGTACATAACTTCTGTGTCTAGACAATCGTCCACCAATGTTGGACAAAGACTTGTATGATTATTGGAAAAGTAGAATGGAACTATACATGCAAAACAGAGAACACGAAAGAATGATACTTGAATCAGTTGAACATGGTCCACTAATTTGGCCTATGATTGAAGAAAATAGGGTAACCAGGACAAAGAAATATGATGAATTGTATCCTATTGAGAAAATTCAAGCTGATTGTGATATGAAGGTAATTAATATCATTCTTCCAAGGTCTACCAACTGATTATCTATTCACTTGTTAATCATCACATAGTTATCCAGGATCTATGGGAAAAGTTCACTTCTAATGCAAAGGTAACCTCTTGACTAAGCAGGAAATAAGTGTAAACTGTAGAGATGCATTTGATAAGTTTTTAACCAACATCAGGGGAATCACTTCACTTCATGCTGCTAGGTACTTCAATCAGGAACAAGAGCTAATACCCTTTTAACTTCAGAAACATGAGGGCCTTAATTCAGGTCAACAAAGGGTTGTGAAGTGTTTTAACTGCCAAGGGAAGTCACATGACAAGACAATACCCAAAACCTAAGAGGAAAAGAGATGCTACGTGGTTCAGGGATAAAGTTCTATTGGTCGAAGCTCAAGGAAATGGTAAAGATCTAATAGGAAGAATTGGAAGTCTAGGCGATGAACCCTGTGTTGCAGAAGGTCCATTACACTACACCATCGGCTTCATACACACAATGCAGCTCATCAAGCCGATGATTTGGATGCGTATGATTCTGACTGTGACGAGATCTCTTTATGGCCAATTTGTCTAGTTACGGATCAGATGTTCTCTCCGAGGTACCAATCTCTGACAACACTAATAATGATATGCTAAATCAAAGTGTACAAGAGATGTCGTATTCTGAACCTTCTAATTTTGTGGAACATCCAGAGAATGAGATATATAGTGATAGTAATATCATTCCGTACTCTGAGTATAGCTGTTCAGGATACAAATTCTTCTACACAACAAGATGCCTTGATATTATCTGTGTTTGAACAATTGTCAAATCAAGTAACTAACTGTAACAATATCAATAATGACAATTTAATTGCCAATGAATCCTTATCTGATGAGCTTGAAAGATACAAAGAATGAGTAAAATTTCTAGAAACAAACAAAATGTGAGAAGTACTCAAGAAAAGCTCATCATTGATTAAAATTCAGGAGAAAAAATGCATTCAGTTTGCGGATTTTTTAAAAAAGAATTTAACAAATCCTTAAACAAACTCTTTTGAACAATCAAAGGAAAAGGAAAATGATAACAAAACCATTTAATGTTTTCAAAAAACGAATCCAAGGAAAAAGAAGCTAAGAATATTGATAAAGAAATTGCTTTGGAAAAGAAAGTTAAAGAACTAGACAACATCATTTGTAAAATGGGTCAATTCGCGCAAACTGTGCATATGCTCACGAAACCACAAGTTTTCTATGATAACAATCTGAAAACTATGCCAATGCTGTATGACGGTAATGTTATTGCTAAGGAAACCAATGTGATTTTGATTGCTGATTCTGAAGAGACTTTTATGCTTAAAGAAGAGAGTCGATCCAAAATGCTTTTAAAACAAAATGATCCAATGGTCTTAAGAAAGAAAGTTAACATAAATCCAATTGATTATGCTGAGTTAAATTGATTATCTGAAGATTTTGGTAAACGTTTTGTCCCACAACGAGAACTGTCTGATGAACAAGCTTTACACCCTATTATTGACCAATCTGCTTCTTCGCCTGTCAAAATTGAGGCTCCTCGGGAACTTCCTAAGGTAAGCATGGTTAATACAGGCCTTAAAAAGCTTAAATATCATCTTAGCCAATTTGACAATGTGGTGAAAAAGCATATCACACCCAATGCTTTAACATAAGGGGAATAGAGGTTTGAACACACTAAAGCTATTTTTCAAAATGAAATAATTTCATTTTTAAAGACTGTGAGGTTTCTCGATTCACGATCTCGGGAGGTCGGGGATGATGGAAATATATAAAAGCCATTTTATAGAGAGAAAGTAGTTATTATTGAATGATTAGTGAAGATTACAATTATGAGGTTCACCCCTCTAAGGAAGATTAGAGGGGGTATTTATAGTCTAAACACAAGCAATCTTTGGGCTAATTATACCTCTAGTCTTTGTGTTTAAGACTATTTAGAAACTAATGTAATTTCCATATAGACATCATATTTTTAATCCTAACAATCTTTCCCCCAATATGGTGGCATATGGAATTACTTACAATATATCCTACAACTACAAATATAGGTGCTCCAGCTTGAATCTTTCCATTACTTGCAGTCGATACAATGTAACTTGTATAAACTGAGTTAGCTTCCCCCTAGTTCATACTGCATGTCTTCACACAACAGTACAAAAAGAAAAGCTTTCTTCATCTACTTCTTTTTGTTCGAAGTTTCGATCACTTCCCACCCAAACCAAACATCCGTATGTAAGCAGATCTTGAATGTAGCTTCATATAAGAAGAAGTAGAAGTAGAAGTAGAAGTAGAAGTAGAATCAGAGAAGTAGAAGAAGCAAAAGAATAAGAAGCCAACCACATCAAACTGAAATGCTTCTGTTCTGATGAATATCCATTCAGGGGAACATGCAAGGAATCAGCAACATCTTCTCATGTATGCACATACTTCACACACTAACCATCCAGAGGTTGAAAGTATACAATCCATCTCCATAAGATAGAAGCGGACTTGAAGATAAGAAAAAAAAGAAAATGAAGGTGCGAAAAGTAACATAATTCTTCCGGCCCGATTAATGCAATCTATTCAAATACTTCCTTTTCTTCCCCCCTGATTGCATTCGATAAAATTAAAAAATCATAATTTAAGTACGCCCGAATATTCGATAGAACAATCATGTGTGAAGTAGAATAAATTTGGTTAGGCATGAGAATCACCTGCCGATAAAGAACCTCTATTTGTCTCATCTCTGACTAATTCAATTCCAACCTCGCATTATGTCTGCTCTTTGTAATGACTACTGATGGAGAAAACTCAATATGACAAACCCGATACTGAAGCAACACCCCCAAGTATGACTAGCTGTACGATCTGTTGGAAAGAAGAATCATTTGGGGAAAGTATCCCTTAACTACCGAGACACTGATACTACAATGTAAACCGCCTTAATGTGATAGGCTACTTTGTGGGTATAGAGGGAAAGAATCACAAGAGTAACTAGATATTCAAGTCTTATACACAATCCCGGCTATGCTCAAAACAATCATCTTCGTTTGAAGAGTAGAAAGGCATAAGACGAAATAAGTACACTTCCCCGTGAAATACTACTACAATCTCGAATAAGAAATAATGAATCAACCCCGTAGACATTTCTTGTGGTTTAATCCCGAGAATAACCTTTTGAATGGTCATTTGAATCTTAATAACAGATTCGGTTTTAAGCAAAAGTGATGTTTGTTTTTTGTTTATGGAAAATTATTACATTAAATCCATGTTTCAACAACAAATTTCGTCCTACAAACCATTTAGGTCCACAATTTCAATGTGCATTATTTTTGTTAGCCCAAGTGTTGCATTTGAAAGCCCACGATCCATAGACAGCCCATTACCCAATTATTTTAACACTGAAACCATCCCTAATCTATAACACACTACCCTAAATAGTTAGGGTAATATGCACAATCTTATTTATTTGATAACCCTACAACACCCTGCACTTTTTTCTTATCCAACACACATCAACCTTTTCTCTCACATCTCAAGTCATATGCACCACCTATATCTTAGCAGCCTCATTATTTCTCCTATGCAGTCACCAACTCTTAACGAGGCGGAAACGGAGGCGGCAAGACAACGAGGCAAGGGAAGTTTAGTAGTTACATGAAGCACATCCTCCCCTCCTTTATTCCTGGTTATCATACTCGTAAACCTAAGGACAAAACCCATTCATCTTTTTCAGTTAACACAAAACCCACAGACACTCAGTCCTTTTTTGGCTTTAAGATCTTACAACAAGGTCTCGGTAGGTTTTCTTTTCTTGTTTTGCATTTTTTTGGTACACCGAATCAAAGAAAGAAGATAACATTACTTGTTATATTCCTTTCTTTATATTCAAATATCAAAGAGAGGGTTTTTACTCGACTCACAGATCGATGATGAATAGTTCACTCATGTTGTTAATCTTGTAAAGGTCACAAATTTGATGTAAAACACATAAGATAAACCTGAGATCTTATTATTCTCCTTTGCTATTTTGGTTGAGATTGGTGATGTGAAGAATGGATTAAGGATAGTTTGGATGATTGATGAAGTATGAGGAAAGGATTCTGTTTCAGCTATTGTAAATTGAATCAGTTCAAGACTCGGTATAATCCGAGTTTAGAAACTCAGTAGCCTAGAATTACAACAGTTGGGGGAAAATTTTGTTGTACAGAGTCTGTTGTTTGAATCGTTTTGAGGTTGTTGTGACGGTTTTGAGCATAGCATAGTTTCAAATATGTTCTTTTTTTTTCCACCATTCATATAAATTCTCGATAAAACACAATTTTAGAACCCATTTTCAGAATAAACAGACCGAGTTTGACCAAAGCTTCTGAGTTTGACTTCTAAATTTGGAGTTTGATCAAATCTAACAACTTTGACCAGATTTAACAAAATTTGACTAGTCACCTGACAATTTTGACTACCGAAAATGATCAAATCAGCAATTAAACCTCATCGTATGATCGAATTTGACCAAGTTTGTTCTTACGATAAAACCGTAAGCATCCAAACTCGAATCCAGATCAAATATAACAAAAATCAGTACAATAATCTGCTAAAAAAGATTGTAAACTAATCAGAAATGACTGAAAACGATCTAAAAATGCACTGGACAAATCTGGAAACAAAAATAATCAACAAATAAGCCGGAATAAGCTAAACCGAATAAGCACTAAAACATCACGAATCGCTCCTGCAACTCTGATACCATTTGTGAGGTCTTTAATTCACGATCTTAGGAGGTTGGGGAGGATGGAAATATATATAAGCCATTTTAGAGTGAGAAAGTATTATTATTGAAAGATTAGTGAAAATTACTCATTATGAGGTCACCCCTCTAAGGAAGATAGAAGGGTATTATAGTCTAAAACACAAGCCATCTTTGGAATAATTACACTTCTAGTCCTTGTGTTTAAGACTATTTAGAAACTAATGTAATTTCCATATAGACACCAGATTTTTAATCCTAACAAAGACTTTAAAAGACATATTTAATGCTTTTGATAAAGATCTTTTAAATGAGGTACACAGTACAACAATTTTTAACCAAATGGAAGCTGATATTAAACAGTATAGTGTAGACAAACAATGCTTTGAAATTCAAAAGAAACAATTTTTGATTGAAAATGATCGACTCTTGGATCAAATCATTTCTCAAAATATTGTGAATATTGTTGTGAATTCTTCATTGGATGTGAATACTTCTGTGGATGTGAAATCTTTTGTTGCAATGAATGATTTTGTTAATTATGTGGAAAGGTGCAACAAGTGTCTTGAACTTGAAGCTGAGCTTATCAAACAACACAACATGATTGAAAAAGATGATTATAATAGACTTTCAAAAAGATTTTCTAAACTTGAACAACGTTACATTTCTTTTAAAATTGCAATGCAACTCAATAAAGAAATTTTTCAAAAGACTAACACATCTATGAACCAAACTGAACCTTCATTTGATCAATTGTTTGAATTAAACAATTTGAAAGATGAGCTTCAAGCAAAAGACACGACAATCAAGAAGTTGAAAGAACACATTAAGCGTGTCAATGAAACTTCTACCAGTGAAAGTGTAAAAAAGGACTTCGATGAAATTGAGACCGTCAACATAGAACTGAAACATATGGTGACAAAACTAATTATTGAGAATGAGCATTTAAAACAGACTTATAAACAACTTTATGATTC
Organism: Tanacetum coccineum; assembly: GCA_026074375.1. NCBI lineage: Eukaryota > Viridiplantae > Streptophyta > Magnoliopsida > Asterales > Asteraceae > Tanacetum > Tanacetum coccineum. The sequence continues at coordinate 129,204 of BQNB010000257.1, read as the reverse complement.
AACTAAATCATCACGTGTTCGTGCTAAAGAACAAACTAAATATTTGGTTAATCAAGTAAATCAAAAGTCTGTTGAAATTTATGATTTAAATGCTCAACTTCAGGAAAAAGTATTTGCCATAACAAATTAAAAAATAATCTTAGGAAATTAAAAGGAAAAGAAATTACTGATAATGCTGCCCAAGTGACAAGTGCTACCACTATTGCTCCAGGAATGTATAAGCTTGACCCAGTAATTTTGGCTCCTAAGGTTAAGAATAATAGGGAAGCTCACGAATACTACCTAAAGCATACTATGGAACAAGATGCTATTCTTAGGGATGTAGTTGAATAAGCTAAATCACAAAACCCTTTAGATAGTGCATCTTACTTAGCATGTATGTATGTTAAGCTGATTCAAGAGTTGCTAGGTTATGTTAGAGATACTTGCCCTGATATTCACAAACCTAGTGAGAAATTAGTTGCGGTCACACCTATTTACAAGAAAATAGTTCGATTTGCTGACACTGTCACATCATCAGGCAACATTCCCAAAGTAACTAACAGACCTCTATTGTCTTCTACAGGAGTAAACCCTTCTACTAGTGCTAGAGGGTCAAAGCCTTCAGGCAATACAAAGAATGATAGGATTACGCAAACACCAAGTAGTAATGAGAAGAATAAAGTAGAAGTCCAATCTAGGAAAGTTAAATCTAGTTTGAATAAAAGGAACTCTGATTCTAAAAATGTCTGTAATGAACATGTTAAGCATCCTGTTAAAGGTGCTAAGGCTCTTTGTTCTGTATGCAATGAATGTTTGTTTGATGCTAATCATGCTATGTGTTTAATTGATCATGTGAATAGTATGAATGTGCGTGCTAAATCTGCCTCTAAGAAAAATAAAAAGAGAAAAGAATGGAAACCTACTGGAAAAGTGTTTAACTCTGTTGGATATAAATGGAAACCCACTGGAAGGACTTTCACCTTAGTTGGAAATGCGTGCCCTTTAACTAGGATAACCGCCACTAATAAAGTGCCTCTTAGGGTTCCCATTCCTCTTGAAGTAGTTGCACCAAAACATGTAGTAACTAGAGTATATACCAGGAGACCTAAAGTACCTAAGTCTGTTCAAAATAGCAAACCTAAGGTTGCAAAATCTATGACTGCTAACAGAATGGAACCCGGTACATCTTGTATAAACACTCTTCATATTATATCACGCTTGATCGGTGATTTGATACGAAACATTTTTAAGATTTTAAAAGAAAAACGTATTCACCCCCCTCTACGATTTCCACAATTGTTATCAGAGCCACGTCGCTCTAATTTTCAAAACAAATGGTTTAAAAATTGAGTACGATCCATGTATCAAATTACCCATTAAGGGGGATTAAATATGAAAAGTGTTGTGTTGATTAATTTGTATTAGTTTTGATGTTATATACACTAATTATACTAGCTCGAGATAAAAAAGATGCTTAAAATAAGTGTTATATGTTCGATATCAAATTCAGAAAGTTGTACACCTTTCCGCAAAGTCAGAAAATAATTTTTTACAAAAATCATAATTCTGAGTATCAGGTGGGCGGCCCCCTTAAATATTTGGGTAGCCCCCTTAATTCCTGGGCGGCCCCCTTAATTTTAAGGGGATCACCTGTCTGATTCAGTAGTTTTTCAGAAACTTTGAAAAATCATATAAAATCAATCGTAAGTTCGTAGAAGTCGTGCCAACGCCATTTCGAATAAAATTGAATCTACTTTCATATAAAAATACTTCCAAGTATTTATTTCAAACTTAATCTAGTCAGAAAGGAAAAATACTACTTAATGTCCAAAACGTTGAGTCTCGTTTTAACGTAAAACTTGTATTTTATCTTTTCCTTTCGAGTCGAACATTTCTAGTCGATATATCTTTGAAAAATGGTGTAATTAACTTTTCCAAAATATTAAACTTGATTTTTGAAATTGGGAGAAAGTTATTTTATTTTCAAATAAAAACCAAGCAAATTATAACGTGTTGTTATCAAATACACAAAACGACGAAAGTACTTTTATTGTAATGCTATGTGATTATATGCATTCATGTGTCTTAAGTTTGTTAATAGAAATTATTAAATGATTGTTGCTATTTCTAATTGACTAATGAATATCTAGAGCATATGTGCATGTACACTATTCGTTGTAAGCTAGTTTTTTCGAATTATGCTAACTAGAACTTATGCTAGAATTTTCTTGCATTAAGATTACAAAATTTCTCTTGTATTGCATATAGGCATAGATCACTTAATTTACAAATGTCACATAAACATCTTGTAAATCTTTTCGAGTATGGGAATATACTTATGAATAAAAGTTCAATAACTTATCAAGTATATTATTAAATATGTTAAAACTAGTCACCTAAATATTTCCAATGATTTAATCTATTTTCAACAACACGTTTAAATATTTTTAACAACTTGCTTTGTTTGACCTTGGGTTGGTTAAACAAAAGAAAAGATTGTATTAATACATCAATAACTAAGAAAAAGAAAATGCTTGTGCTTGCATAATTCTAACATACACACATAATTATATTTTTCTAAAAACATATAGTATTAATAAAAAATAAATGTTTTGTTATTATAACAAATTGTTAGAAAACTCTTATAAAATACTCATAAAATGTCAAAAACTATGTATATTATACATAACAACAAATAGTTTTTCGCACAAGTAAAATTTAAGACAATCTTGGAATAAGAAATTAACTTATCATTATTCATCAACCTCACCTTACAACTAATCTTTGGATTAATGGAACACACTGTTTAAATGTTTATTTATTTTCTTTTAAATGAGTGTTCGTGAGGGTCAAGAAAGATTTCGAGAATATATCAATTCATTATTCAAATTATGATTGATATCTTTATTGAATCTAATTGACAAGTTTTCGTGTATGGACATGAAATTGGATTCTTATTTGTTTAGCTTCAAGACTATATCAATATATAGAGATATTATCTTGGATCTACATACTCAATCACACTAGATTGATATGAAAATAATTACATCCTTTTCTAGATGAAAAGAATATGCATCGAATCATAAATCACACTTTTGTTGATGATGCCATATTGAGTCTACTTGTCCAATGGTTGTGTTCCAAACATTATACTAATATGTTTAATACACGCATCAAATACACAATGAAGTAGGATTGACGACTTGGATGTTTCGTCCGAAATATTTAAGCAATTTACATTGCAATGCAATTGGTAAATGTGTCATTTTTGAAAAACCAACACGAGCAAACTAACAATATATGTAAACTTGCTTCATACAACATTCACTTTTAACTAAATTCTAAAATAAAAATAATATTCTTATGTTTTATTCACACTAGGATTAACATGATGTTTGGGAAACATTATGCTTAATGAATTTTATTGGACTTATCGTATTTAAACGATTGAAAAACGTATAATATATATATATATCCCTATGCATCTATTTTCTTCGTACATAAATGTTGAAGTTTTACAAGAAAATACACTACATAACATTTTGAAAAATATAAGTTATTAGAATTGAAAAATAACCTATCAAAATATTTAACAATGAATAAGACAAGTAAAATAAATTTATCAAATATTTTATTTAATTATGAAATACAACAATGATAAGAATATTAATTTTTGAGAAAGTTATGTAATATTTAAAAAAATAAAATATGTCTCCTTTCGAAACATTTACATTAAAGAATCACAAACACCCATTAGATAAATAATATTGACGAGATTCACTTCACATGGCATGTTCTTAAAACACTCTCAATATAACATATTTGTCATTGTTACAAATAAACACATCTCTTGGCTTTCGAAAGACCAAAGACGTTAAATATCACATGTGACAACTACACATGTAAGATGACTAAATATAAGACATCCATTAAATCAAGCAATATGTAATTGAAATCAAACGCATAAACCTATATTTCATGAACAAAACATTAAAACATCATGCTTATGCAATATCTTTGGAATATTCCGCACAATCTTGATTAGGTTACACGATACCAGAATTAAAGTATGTTAGTTGAGTCATGTTAAGTCCTCTATAAAAAGATAATACAAACTTTATCTTTACTACACTTCATTAGGCAAATATAAAAATTCTATTTTGTCTAACATGATAATGACTACTGGAGAATCTATTGCACTAGAAATTCAATTTGACCTAACGGTTGAATTGCTTCCAAGAGTGAAGTTGGGTTCGGTGTATAACCTATAAAAATGGTCGTGTTTAGCCTGAATTGAGCACCACTAGTGAATAGTCACATTTCATTCTCTAAATTTAATTATATGGCTCTTCTATATATGCCTAATGATCATAACATCGATAAACTTTGTATCTCATTAGTAGTTACACACTAAGCACGATAACACATTATGCTTATCGCTTAGTCAATCTAGACAACATCGCGGCATCCTCACCAACCACTCAAACGTGAACCTTTAATTTTTTTGTCTAGGTCAAGAGAATGTTGAAACAAATCTCATAAATGTGTCATTCACATTTTAATAGTCTTGTTACTATTAAATACATTCTGATAAATCTCGCCAACTTAATCATTTAATCCGAAATGTTTAAGCATTTTTAATTTGCGAAATGCAAATTAAAATGTCACCTATTGTTCATGTCTAAGTCGTTTCACAAAAACTGTAGTATATTGGATATCATAACACAAGCAAGAGATGATGGGTTGGCTACTTAATCTTAGAGAGAGAAAGTGATATTTCTAGAGAGAGAAAATGCAAGACAAAGTATTATCATAAAATGAACAACCAACCCCTTCCCATGGCTGGAAAGGGGTTTATATACATGTGTTTGTGAGCTCTATGGGCTTGGGTATGGGCCTAACACTTGGGTAAAAGACCCGGCCCAATACCGAAAGTCATACGCTTACTTTCTAACTACGAGCTTTGCTATACTAAACAATACACGGGGGTGACCGAGTCTTTTTCATAATCCTAACAATCTCCCCCTAAGGGAGGTCACCCCATAAAATACAATTCGAATAATAGCATTCTAGTTCTTCGACCTTCTGTCTTAGCTCGTAGTCTTTGATTCTTCATTCATTGAGACGTTGTACATTATTAGTGATCCTTGAACTTTGTTCCTTAGACTTGTGTGATCTTTGAGCTTTCTCTGAGATCATCATCCACAGTAAATCTCTTAATCATCCTTGTTGTGAAGTGTTGCCTTCATGTGATGTTGTGACCTTCGGACCCTAGCCTCACACTTTCTTGAATCATGATACCACTTCTCAAGTTGAGCGGAAGCCGTTGTTGTAGGTCCATTAGTTGTCATGAATGTCTTTACTTTGGAAACGAATAGTGTGAACATGGGAGGTTGTGAATTGACTCCATATAACGAGGTGGTCCCACCATTTTCCATCTTTGCTTGATCCTTATAAAACAGTTAGCAATAAAGCTTATGGGACGAATGTGGCCTTTGTCAATTCGCCCGAGCTGGTTGGATTAACCTCTGGATCCGTGAGGAACAGACCTTTGAACAGTAGATATCATCTAAGAAGAATCTCCTTGACAGGATTTCCAGTATAAGTATCAGATCATCTGATGTGTAACCATCAAAATCTCCATACTTGCCTGTTCTCTATATCGGAACGTCTCAAAGCAGACATCACGATAAGAGTGAATCGGTTAGTTACTATCTTACCGATTAAAGAGAAAACTTGATTTGAAAATCAATCGACGTGTCATTTGAGAAAGTATTTTGTGACACATCGAGAGTGTTTGATAGCATAAAATCAAATTTCATTAGAAACTCATTTGTTTTGAAATAAGTTCACAATCGATGTGCTAGAAAATCAGTTGTTGAGCACATCGAGAGGTTTTCCAAAATGGTTCGTCAATTCACAACCTGGAACAAGTTTGATTCACAAAGAATCGCACCATCGTTGCTTTCCATTTGTCACAAGTTTAATCCATAGTGGATCTCACATGTCACCTACCAAGAGCTTGTTTGATGTTGGCTCTAGAAGGATTTCCATCTTCATTGCGAGTACTTTCGTATCACTCAGATGTTCTGGCAAAACCACGAGGATAATGCGAAGGACTCTTAAAATCTTACTTTTGCCACAAGTGTGTGAGAAACAAGCATAATATGGATTAAGTGGTCCTAACGAGATGTTGTGGAATGATCTCATGACTCCTAGACTCAATAGTGCATTTTTGGGTTTTTAGTAGTCCGAAGGCTGGAGCATAACTTCCACCATTTTCAATTATCATCTAACTCAGAAGTGAGATAGTGAAAGAAATGTAATGATCTCCGTGAGAAATGAAACAAGAATCCTTTTGAAGGGATATTAGATGGCTAGGAGAGTTGTACAGCGTATCACGGGTCCCATGATACTTATCTTCAATGTTCAGCATCAACCATGTGATTTCTGACAGCATATGTATTAGACTCCTTTTTCTGCAAATGTTTAAGGAGGCTGCTTTCTTTTCACCTTTATCTTAACAAACCTTTTCATTCCTCAAGCCCCTTCAGTGCTTACCGAGACTTAATTACCCTACCTTGTTGAGGTTTATTCCATTACAAGCCTATCTCTCCGCACTAATCCCTTATTCTCACATAACGTACTTTTGTAATGCATACCAAGACTCTAAAACCTAGTGTATTTGTCCCTGGGTAGAAAATCCTCCGTCTCTAGCGGGAATCAATGGGAACATAGTACCTAACCATCATCCTTATCACTCCGATAAAGTAAATATAAGGGTCGGTCCTTTGTACAATTCTCTACGCCGATCATATACCATTTGCTCCCCCTTAATAGTGCATCGATATTCGAAAAAGTTTAGCAATATGGAGAGCCTACACTGAAGTTTAAAAGATCACATTTTATTACAGATTTTCATATAAATCACATTTTCTCCCTCAGAGCAAAAATATTCAATCCGTTGAGATTTTAGGTCTTAATTGATTTAATTAGGAAAAATTAGGTAGAAAGAGTGTCAGGTTTATATATACCAATGTGAAACATAAGTTACTTATTATACAAGCCTAAGTTACAGTTTTAGTCACGACATAATAATGTACATATTACAACAACGTATAAAATAGACTACCCCTCATTCGGTTCTCTGCAGTAATCGGTTGTCTAAGTGTAAAAATGTTAATTTTCACTTGACTTTTGGTTGGAAGCACTCTGGGGACAATCGTTGCAGGTGTAATTTGGAGGATACACGTCAACGCTTTAATGGTCTAGTGTTCTGGCTCTATGAGACTTTAGCTTTCTTTTAACAATCACATGAGACCAAAATATTTGTTCCGGTGTTCAGTTGTTTCTGTGTGTTTGAAGGTCGCTAAAAAATTCTCTTATCGAGTAATTAGCGTTGTGATATTGACTTATTATCCTCTACATTCATTACTTTCATTTTATCATGCATTTTCTTTCCTAAGAAATTTCAGTACGTCTAGGGTCTCCTCCACGTCACGTAACCTACTGCCGTGTTGCATGTTGGGTTTGACAATTACATGACCACTATACAGGGCAGGCAGATCTAGCCTTGCACGATTAGCCATAGGGGGATCTAGTACCAATTGCTACCTTATTCAATTCATCCTAATAAGACCTAGGTTTACACATCATTGAAAACTGTTTAAAATAGACTGGCCCTTGTTTGAATAGTTTATCCACGACCTTATCTTTTAAAGCTTTTAAGTCCAAAAATTCTACAAGGTAATTTATTTTCTTCTGATTAAAATCCTTTTTCAAAGATGTAACTTCATCAACCCATAACTTGTTTATGTTGATGGTAGAGGCAATTGCAAATTTAAGAATGAAGTTTCACTTTTTCAAATTCTCTTACCTTTAAATATACGGTCCACAAATAACTATTCTTAGTTTCTCACAATATTTTGTTCCCGTTCGGTTATTCAACCTGGCCGTCTTCATATAGTACCACTTGTTTCCTTATATTTGCCATTCAGCATTTAACAAATTATAGCTACTGTATTCTAGGGTGTAGAGAGACATATAGGACAATCATATTCAATGCACATCATTTTCTATCATCAATATGCTATCATTTGAACCATAGATGCATTATTTTGTACAACCGTCACAGCTATGTCGCTTTACATACTTGATCATAAGGAGTCTATTACTATCACTCGAAAATCGGCATTGATTCAAAACGTGGTTGGTTGTACATCCTCGGCATACTCGTGCTCTCATGATGATCACAAACAGCATCTTATAGTGATCATTGTCATTACCTCAGATAAGAACGTCGAATCATAAGATGGACGGGGCGGCTTCATTCCAAAATGGATCTGCGGATGATAGATTAGCCATGAACATAGTTTGTGCCGTAGGAGCCTCATCAATATCAGAATCATATGCATCACAGTCATCAGCTTGAAACACATTATCCACATTGAGAGCTAAGTCTTGAACCGGTTGCTCATCCACATCTTCATTAATAGCAGTGTCCTGTCCACCAGCTAGGAACAATAACTGCTCTTCATCTAAGACTACCCCATTCTCTTGAGCTTGCATCAGCAACATCTTGCCTTTGAAGTATTCGGAGTTCTGTAGATGCTTGAGTTGAGTGTAGTTCCTTGCTATGTGGCCTACCCCGTTGTAGTTGTAGCACTTAACCTGCCTAGCTTGACCCGGATTAGCATTCCCTACTCTGTTCTGTGCTCTCCCATAACCAACTGCACCTGCACCCCTAGCTTATTACCCTGTCCTCTGTTCTGTCGACCCTGAACATTCTGAACAACCAACCCTGCTGTCTGTACAGTACTTTATTACCTGGGTTTTGACGAGTTTCTAAGTTGATTGGTTATGTTTGGAGGAAGGAAGGATTATAAGACTAGGTGAGTAAGGGCGAAGTTGATTGGTTAGGTTCTCGATTAGGTTATCAGTTGGAGAAAGACGCAAAATAAATTGTGTTGTGTCATCAGATGTTGTTGATGATATATGGTCTGTGGATTTGTTGATGACTGAGAATGATAATGTTGAGGTGAAACATTTGACATCAAGGCAAGAGGATCAACTGTCTGTTGTGTGAGACATTCCAACATCATCTTATTCTCGTTGGCATGTGCCTCGTGTTGCTTCAAGTAAGCATATAGTTGATCAAAGTTTGAATCCTTCAAGCCTTTGTTAAGTTTCACAGCTGTAACAAATCTACCCCATTCAGGCAGCATGTTATTCACAAACTTTGAGTTCAACTGTATTTTTGACATTGTCATCTTGATGTTCCGCATGTCATTAATGAGCTTGGCAAACCGGACATAGTAGTCGTGAATGGTTTCGCCTTTGTTCTGACGAAAGTGTTCAAAGTCATCATACAGTTGTGATTCACGGTCTTCCTTTGTTAATTCCGATCCTTCCAAAAGCATCTTCACATTGTCCCATATGTCCTTTGCATCAGTGTAATGATTAATAAGTGAATAGATATCTTTTGGTAAACCTTGAAGTATGATGTTTGTTGCCCGAATGTCTGCATTGTACCTATCCTTCTCATCCTGTGACAGATCCGAATAAACTCGAGGTCGTTCAAGACCCAGATTGAGTGAACCTTCAGTTCCTTCAGCAACAATTACTCGCGTGGTCCCCATCTGAAATGGTCCTTCATCGATTGACTTTAATATGTTAACCCCATTATCCTTACCCTACAGTATAAAACTAATACAGTTGTTGCCATGACGCAAAGTCAGCCTTATCAAGCATAGGTGGTCAGGTATCGGAAACCCGGCGACATTGATGTCATCACGGAAAGATTAGCCATAGTGATTACTTGTGATATGATTAAATTGATCGATCAATGATTAGTGATTGTATGTTAAAAGTGATGATTGTTTGTTGGATTAGGTGATATGTTGTTTGATTGTGATTTGGTTTGGTTGAATTAATGTTAACTTAATGTTGATAATGAAACTTAGGCAAAAAGCAGTGAAGTTTTGTCAAAAGGCAATGAAGAATATTGAGATTTGATCAAAACGCAATGAAGTTTTGTCAAAACGCAGTGAAGAATTGTCAAAACGCAATGAAGAATCTTGAGATTTGATCAAAACGCAAAGAACTCTTGAGACTTGATCAAAACGCAATGAAATCTTGTGACTTGGTCAATTCCTCCACGCAACCAATTAAAATGTAGGCAGAGACCTCTTCTCCTAGTCAAAACGCAACGAAAGTCTTCAAAACGCAACCTGTAGTCAAAACGCAATCACCAAAACGCAACCTCAAGGTCAAAACGCAACCTCTAGGTCAAAACGCAATGATCAAAACGCAACCTCTAATGAGACAAAACGCAGTACAATAGTACTATACAAAACGACAAAACGCAATGTACTTTCTTCACCAAACGCAACAAAGATATTCCTCAGGAAGGTCAAAACGCCAACGACAAAAATACGAACTTTATTCACCAAAACACCTAAAGAATCACCCTTTTGAACGTTTCACTTGGTTTTCTTTTGCACAACGTGGTCACTAGTAAGGTTATAACAACTATAAAAACACTAACTTTAACATCACAAACATGAGAATCAAAGAGTGTCAAGAATAAGACCATAAACCTTCAAAAACCAAACTTTTGATCTAAACTAACCAAGGAAACGCACACACAATCTAGCTAATCATCCCATGGGCTCTGATACCAATTGTAGTATATTGGATATCATAACACAAGCAAGAGATGATGGGTTGGCTACTTAATCCTTAGTCAATCTAGACAACATCGCTGACATCCTCACCAAACCACTCAAACGTGAACCGTTTATTTTTTTTGTCTAGGTCTAGGAATGATGAAACAAATCTCATAAACGTGTCATTCTCATTTTAATAGTCTTGTTACTATTAAATACATTCTGATAAATCTTGACAACTTAATCATGTCATCTGAAATGTTTAAGCATTTTTAATTTGCGAAATGCAAATTAAAATGTCACCTATTGTTCATGTCTAAGTCGTTTTACAAAAAACCTTAATCATTCCTCTATTATTATATAGATGGTTAATATCTTCCGTCCACATTTCCGTTACCACCTTTAAGACAACCTCGTACCTCGTTGTGTGATTGTTCTACGAACAATCGCAATATTCGAGAAGTGCTACATAACTTCGTGGATGAAGTTCATCGTATGCTAACCGTCATCCATCATGAAATTGTCAAGCTCATCGCTTCCATCATTATTTCTCTTCATTTATTCTTTTTATTCCACTACTTAGGTCTGGATGAGCACGAATTAAAAGGGTTAATATCTAAAATAAATGTACAAGCTACTAAAGCATATGTATAAGTAATATAACATCTCATTTGAAATATAAAATCCCTCCAAGTCAAGGTACAAGCTTTCAAAGCACAATATACAAGTCATTAATGCACGATATCTAAAATAGCCGTTTTACCTCAATTTTCATTCTAATTTCATCACCATCACTTTTGTACAAGCTATTACACTCAATATACAATGTGTAAACCCTAATTATTCTATTCATAAACTTTCATATACATTGTTACTCTTAAAACCCTAATTTCGTAATGAAATGCGTCTTATCCTCATATCCCGACACTTATAAGCATGTGTGCCTATGTTGTCAAAAGTCAAGTGAATTTCGTAATAAAATGCGTCTCATCCAATCATTTCCACTTCTTAACAAGTGAAGAACACAAAGAAGATATACAACCTTCAAAGTGTTGTTGAGTCATCACAATAACGTGTCTTCCATTGGTCCATTTCCGTTTTTTGGGCAAGTGAAGAACACAAAGATGATATTCAACCTTCAAGTGTTGTTGAGTTATCACAATGCTCCACCATTTTCACATTTTCACCTTTGTTCATCAACATTAACAACCATCTCAAGAAAACAATCACCCCAATCAAGAATTACCAAACCCTTACATTAAGGACACTCCCACATCACCACAAGTTGCCTCACATCCTCCATTTCCCATCTCACCCATCAATTCATATGTTACTCACACTCAATCTCCACCTCAAAGTGACAACCAAATTCAACACACACCACCTCCATCTCTCCCAACAACAAAACAACATTCCCTCATCACCTTACTCTCCAAACCTACCAAACACCCAACAAACCTATAGTCAACACCTTCCCTTTCCATTCACGCTCATCCTTCCTCATTTATGTTTCCTCAACAAATCATCCTTATCATCAACATTTAGTTCGACCTAAAGTCTTACGATAATGTTTATCCTTAAACACCCCAAACATGAAAAGCATACATAATGCTTAACAAATAAACCTTGAGGATTTAGGAATCTCTCAATACAACCATTAGTCTATTCAAATCCACATCATTATCTTGGTTAGATGATGATACCATAAGGAACGTGTTGATCGAGTCTTAGCCCTTAAGCATGTGTCGATCGAATCTTATCATTGGTTCTTAAACATTTCCATGTTTTAAGCATTCATCATGTTTTTTTGGTTGTTGTCTTTAGTGCCACACTTTAGAGTGCATATACCTAAAACATACATGATTTGTTCCCCACTAAGTGTCTTGCATATATATCTATCATCGTCATTATATATATGTGCATTTTTCTACTAACTTTGTTTTGTAGCACTTTTTCGTTACTCGATTTCTTGGTGCCCCAATCAAGGGGGAGCATACACCAAGGGGGAGCATTTGCATATGTCCAAGCTATTACATTTGCAACCGTTAAAGACATCTACACATTTCTTGATATGTATTCTTCATCCTTATATATTTTTTTGTTGCATGAAACTAACCATTGATGTAGGTTAAGAGTTTGCAACCAATTTGATCCATGGACCCGCTTGAGTCAATGTTCAAGGGATGTCATTGTTTAAAAGGGATTGATAGAATCAAGACTTCACTTAGGATGATGCAAGCTCTCCTCTTTGATTGAAGAGTTGAAGTGTAGTAAAAGTCTCGTCTTGGAGTCCACTTTTTTGTTTCGACAAAAGAGGGAGAAGAAGTGTAAACAAGTAACTTATACATTTTACTATGAGTTATAGTTTACATATTTTGTCATCATCAAAAAGAGGGAGATTGTTGGTAGAAATATTGCGATATTTAATCTATACATTCTCTTTATGTTTTGGTGATGACAAACATGTAACTTATAACACATAACGTAAAGTGCTTAAGTTACTCGTAATCACTAATCATCAATTCGTCAACATCTTTCGACGTCTCAAGTTTTCTTCAACAATTAATTTAAGTTCGCACCTGACGTAAATCACTAAAGGTATGAACAAACAAACTTTAATTTGTTGAATGATAAAAAAAAATTTACTTTTCCAAACCTTACATTTATAAAATGGGACAAACATTTTAAAATATATACAAAACATTTTTGTATTTATAAGAAATGTTTTATTCAAAATAAATATTTTGAATTCAAATTTTCCACCTAGAAACGGCTAGAAAGTTCCAGAAAAACCTTCCCCACAAAAGGACAAAAAATGGAGCGTCTGAAAAATGGGCGGCCCCCTTAATTAATTAAGGGGACCGACCATAATTAAGGGGACCGGCCATGTATAATTAAGGGGGCCGGCAAAATAAAAAATCAATATTTTTGCCTATAAATAGTGGACTGTTTCCACAGATTTTTTTCACCTCTTTGCACAAAGTTTTCTCAGATCTAAAACCTCCTTTCAAACCCTTTCCTTTGATCACTTAACTTATTATAAGTTTATTTAAAATGTGATCCAATCATCCATCCATTGAAGTGCAAGAGAAGAACTTTCGTTATCATTAAGATACGAAGTTATGTAGGCTAGTTAGGGCATTCGTGACATGTCTTACATTCACAATGCATAGATCGAGTCCATGTATTCCAAACTTGTATAATTGCTTGATCATGGTGATCATGGTGTGTTTTGTAGTTGGATCTTGGTGATCCTTTCTAGTAGTGTTAGATAGTTATGACATAAGTAGTGTGGTGAGGAGAAGTTGTGAAGGTGTGGAGTTGTGAAGTTGTGAAGTTGTGAAGGTGTGAAGAAGTTGTGAAGTTGTGAAGATGTGAAGAAGTTGTGTAGTTGTGATCAAGGTGTGAAGCTAAGTTGTGTAGTGAAGTTGTGAAGTAGTCGTGAAGTTGTGAAGTCGTGAAGTTGTGTTGTGATAGATTGGTTCTAGCTAAGATTAGAACTCGACATTTAGCTTAGTGTCGGAAATTGATATAAGCAACGTTGTGTACGGTTTTCTCCGCCTTAAGGGAGCTTGTTGACTAGTGAAGAAACTCTCGAGTTGGGTACTCGGGGAGTGGAGTAGGGCGAAGAGGTGCTTCGTGACCGAACCACTATAAATCATCGTGTCCGGTTTGCATTTCCTTTCACTTATCTCTTTACATTTATACTCGCATTTATGCTTTTTATTTATATTGCAAATTGTGTGATGTGTTGATTATATAGTCATTAATTATGTCTTGAATAATGTGAATATTGTGTGTTGGGTTGTATTGTGGTAAATATCGATGTATTGTTATGGTGTATATAACTTGTCATGAACACTCTTCTATTGTATCCGCCTTTGTACGGTAATTTGATACGAAAATTTTTAAAGATTTTTTTAGTGGATACGTATCACCCCCCCCCCCTTACGATTTCCATAATTGGTTTCAGAGCCACGTCGCTCCTTATTTTCAAAACAAATATGTTTTAAAAATTGAGTACGGTCCATGTATTAAATATTACCCATTAGGGGGATTAATTATGCAAAGTGTCTTCGTTGATTAACTTGTATTAGTTTGATCTTATATACACTATGATTACTAGATCGAGGATAAAAAAATGAAGCTTAATTATAAAGTGTTATATCTTCGGTATCAAATTCAGAAAAGTTGCTAACACTTTCCGCAAAGTCAGAAAATATTTTTTACATAAATTGAAATTCTGTGTTTCAGGTGGGCGGCCCTTATTAATTTCCCTGGGCGGGCCACCTTAATCTGGGGCGGACCCTTTAATTTTAAGGGGACCACCTGTCTGATTCGGCAGTTTTTCAGAAACTTTGAAAAATCATATAAAATCAACCGTAAGTCCGTAGAAGTCGTGTCACCCGCCATTTCGAAGAGAATTGAGTCTACTTTCATATAAAAATACTTCCAAGTATTTATTTCAAACTTAAGTAAGTCAAAAAGGCAAAATACTACTTATTGTCTAAAATGTTGAGTCTCGTTTTACGTTAAAACTTGTTATTTATGTCTTTTCCTTTCGTGTCGGGACATTTCTAGTCGGTATATCTTTGAAAAATGGTGTATTTAACTTTTCAAAAATATTAAACTTGGTTAATTTTTGAAATGGGGAGGAAACTAATTCGTTTTCAAACAAAACCGAGCTAAGTATACATTGTTGTATCTAATACACAAAATACGACATTGTAAGTTTATGTGTATGTTATGTGATTATGTGCACTTTCTTTATTTCTTAAGTTAGTAAAAATTATTAAAATGATCGTTGCTTACTTGTATTAAGCTAAAGTGAATATCTATAGAACATGTGCCATGTTTCACTTATTTCGTTTGTAGCTGTTTTTCGGATTATGAATACTAGAACTTATGCTGATTTCTTGCATTAAGATTGCAAAATTTGTTCTTGCATTGCATATAGGGCATAGATCACTGTACTGGACAAATGTTACATAACATCTTTTAAATCTTTCGGATATGGGCATATATTGTAGGGAATAAGTGTTCAATTATTCTTGTCAAGTATTTTATTGAATGTATTTAAATACTAGTCACTAATTATTTCCAACGATTTAATGTATTTTCATACAAATTGTTTTTATATTTTCAACAACTTGTTGGTTTGACCTTGGGTTGGTCAAACAAAAGAAAAGATTGTATTAATACATCAATATAACTAAGAATAAAAGATAATGCTTGTGCTTGCATGGTTTTAACATTTCACATAATTATATTTTTTTTAAAACATATAGTTTTTTACATAAAAGTTGGGTGTTGTAGATAAAAATGGTTAGAATATCTAATTAATCAGGAAAATGTATAAAAAATATGTAGATTATTACATAATACTTTCAATTTGTTTTTCGCTCAAGTAAAATTTTACAACTAAGCTGTGGGGATTAAGGGTTCACTATTTTTATTATATTGATCTATTTTCTTTGTGAGGATGAGGGGTTAGTTGGGGTCTAAGATTGTTGGTAAAGATGTTCATGGACTGGGTGGCTTGTATGGTTGTTGAGTGGGTGCGTTTGATATGGGTCTTGGTTGGGGAGGTGGATCTGTTGTGTTTTTTTGGTGGTGTTGGGGGGTATGGGTGGAGGGGAGTGGGGTTTTTGGGTATGTTAGATCCTTATTAATGGCATAATGTGAGTCTGTATATGTGTTCTCTTAGTAGTTTAGGCGTTTATTATGTTCTTTGTCTATTGTAAGAAAGGAGAAAATGTTAGTGTTGGGAAGAAACTTTTTATGAAAGAAAAAAAAATTTGATGTTAAAAAGAAAGCATATCAAAAATTATTTTTACGAGAAAGTATTATTTCTTCGAAATCTTTAATATTAAAATAAAGGTTAGTTTCTTTACAGAAATGATGTATTATCTTAATATAGAATTGTTAGTTAATTTAATCTAAAAGAGATAGTTTTTAGAAATGATAACTATACGATTCTTATTTGTTTAGTTTCAGATTATATCAAATTATAATAAAGATATTATCTTGCAATCTACATACTCAATCACATAGTTGGTATGAAAATAATTGCATCTGTTTGTAGTATGATAATGATATATGCATTGGATCATAACTCACACTTTTAGTGATAATGCATTATTGAGTCTACTTGTCAGTAGTTGGGTTCAAATATTAGTCTAATTGTTTAATTCATGCTTGAAATACATAATGAATTAGGATTGAACAGTTTGGATGTTTCGTCCGAAATTTCAAGTAATTTACTTGCAATGCAATTGCTAAATGTTGTTCATTCCGAAAAAAAAAACAAAAAACACGTTAAATATCAATGTGACAATACACATGTATGATGACTAAATATAAGACATTCCATTAAATCAAGCAATATGTATCCAAAATTAATCCCCTATAGATCTTGAACAAAAGATTAAAACATCTTGCTTACGCTTATATTAGAATTCCACACATCTGGATTAGGATTATGCGAACCGAAATTAAAGTAAGATTAGTTGAGTCATATTAGGTCCTCTATGAAAAGATAATACAAATTTTATCTTTGCTAAATTTATTTAGGCAAATTTAAGATTTATTTTGTCTTACATGAGAATGACTACGGAGAAGTCTTATTGCACTAGAATATTCATTTGACCTAGAGTTGAATTGCTTCCCAAGGTGAGTGAAGCTAGGTTCGGTGTATAACCCGTAAAATAATGGTCTGAGTTTGAGCCTGAATTGAGCACCATAGTGGATTAGTTCTCATACTCATTCTCTAACTTGATTAAATGGCTCTTCCTAAATATGCCTAAGGATAGTATACATCGATAGAGTTTGTATATCATTAGGAGTGCACAATAAGCATTTAGAAATTAGGCCTTTTCTTAGTCAATCCAAACACAATGCAATTATATGTCTTCTTGATTATCTTGATGCTCAATGTTTAATTGCTTAGCTATTAAATACATGTCTATTATAAAGGAGTTCATCTTATTCTAGCAATCTAGATAGAATATCTCTTAGCTTATCTAAAATGAAACATGCTCCTAAATGCTAAATGCTAATATGTTTTGTATGCGTCATTTTACATGACTTACGTGTTAAATGTGCATTTACACTATATTGATTTAATGCATAACGAATTAGATATGCCTATCTCAATTAACGTTTAATGTCATATAGTTTTACACATTAATCTTATTGATTATTATGTGGATGCATGCTTAGATAAACTCGCATACCTATATGTCTTATGCTTATAGGTATAGATTTCTTGACACTAGAATTTATACCCTTATTACATGCGAACCTTAGTATCACAATCCGATAGGTCATAATAGTCTCTAAATGGTCTTAAGTTTCTTA
>BQNB010000257.1:8696-101196 GCA_026074375.1 Tanacetum coccineum | reverse complement strand
GTTTTATTCAAAATAAACATTTTGAATTTCAAATTTTCAGACCTAAAACGGCTAGAAATGGTCCAGTAAACACCTCCCCTGAATAGGACAAAAAGGGAGCGTCTGAATAAGGGGCGGCCCCCTTAATTACATGGGCGGCCCCCTTAAAATTAAGGGGGCCGGCCATAGACCCCGCTCCTCCTTTTTGTCCTATAAATACTGGACTATTCCCCAACATTTTTCTCACCTTTTGCACTCATTCTTTCTGCTTAAAACAGCCCACATATCCTCTCTAAAATCCTTTGATCATTTAATCATTTAGCTTTGTTTCCAAGTGATCCAAGCTCAATTCCTCAAGTGCAAGAGAAGAATACTTCCATCATCTAGTGAAGAAGTATTACACCCCAAAATCCATATTGCAATCTTGTTGCATCCATATCATACCTTGTAAATCTTTTGTAAATCTTGTAAAGTTGTGTAGTTGTTAGGATTTGGTGATTGTTGTAAGTATAGTTGGATCTTGGTGATCCTTTTTAGTAGTGTTAGATAGTTGTGATATAAGTAGTGTGGTGAGAAGAAGTTGTGAAGGTGTGAAGTTGTGAAGATTGAAGAAGTTGTGTAGTCGTGATCAAGGTGTGAAGATAAGTTGTGTAGTGAAGTTGTGAAGTAGTTGTGAAGTTGTGAAGTCGTGAACTAGTCGTGAAGTTGTGTTGTGATAGATTGGTTCTAGCTAAGATTAGAACTCGACATCTAGCTTAGTGTCGGAAATTGATATAAGCAACGTTGTGTACGGTTTTCTCCGCCATAAGGGAGCTTGTTGACATAGTGAAGAAAACTCTCGAGTTTGGTGCTCGGGGAGTGGAGTAGGCCGAAGAAGAGCTTCGTAACCGAACCACTATAAATCCTTGTGTTGCGGTTTGATCTTTCCAACTCTTATCTTTTATTTACTTCTACATATTTACATTGTTCATATTGTGCAAGTATTGAATTCACAAAAAGTCGAATCTAAGTTTTTATAAACAAATTTTAAATATTAAATTAAAAAGCAGTAAACTATTCAACCCCCCCTTCTAGTTTTCCACAAAAACCTTTCAAAATGTTCAAAATTTGGTTTAAGTGTATATAATAAAATGTGTTTGTTTTAAATTAAAATGAAAAAGGTACCAACGGAACGTTATTGATTTTTTCTGTGGAGGGTGTTTTAGTTATTGAGGTGTTATTGGAGGGATGTTGAGGTGGCACTGACGTGGAGTACCAACGGCATGTCGTTGGTACCTAGTGTACCCAACACTCTAAGTTGAGTGATTTTTTCCATTTCCCTATATGGTATATCATTGTATACATAGTTGAGAGATGAAAGTATCCAAACACTTATTATGTGAGGTGTTAGTCTTATACCTCCGTGATTGACATTGTCACAAGTGCATTACGAAATGAGTTTTACCATGAGTTATTATTATATTAATGCTAAATGCCCCTAAATTATGCTAATTCTAAGTTAAAAACTTATTTTCTTGAGGACAACCAAATCCTAGTGTAGGGATTTTATGAGGTACAAAATTGTACTATTTTAAGGGTCATTTTGCCTTTAAAATCATGCACATTGTATCTTTATTGTCGTAAACCCTTTTTTTGACTTTTAAGTTTGTTGGAATGGATTTGATGGAAACGTACAAGATGTGAAATCATTTTGACGAAGAATGAAAAAAAAGACAAACTTTTAGGATTGTAACAGGTATGACTGACGTTGATGAGGTGTAATTTTATACACTTTTTCGGGGTCATTTAACCTCTATAATCATGCAAAAATGCTTAAAATATATGCTTAATCATTTCTTTTTGCATTTTTAGCACTTGGAAGACATTTTGAGGAATTACACGTGACCTGGGCTCTATTTTAGAAGAAACGGGAGAAGAGTGCAACTTTACACAACAAAGGCTTGAAGAATTGCTTACAGAAGGTGGAGACGGCACCAGGATTACTTGCGACTTCGTCTGGATGATCAAGCGACCGCGTCAGAAGAATTGTGACGGCGTCTGAACTGTAGCCGTCATAAAGAAACCCTGGAAGATTCTCAGCGTGACGGCATCAGGATTACTTGTGACGCCGTCGCGGTTCCTTTTCTTATAAATACAAACTCGAATTTAGGGTTTTATATAGCATATTAGGAGTAGAGTTCGGTAGAGAACGACTTGTAGCTAACTTTGGGAGTATTTTGGGGTTTCCCAACCCTTTTTTACCTTTTGTTTGGACCATGAAATCACTTCACTTCACCATGTTAACACAAGAAAATAGATAAGAGATAAGAAGAAAAGTATAAAGAAGTTAGAGAGAGAAAGTAAAGAAAGAGAGAGAGAGAGAATGGTTGTATTCTTGCAAATATGTGTGTAACAAATGAGAACCAACAAACTCTCCACATTTGGAGAGGGGTATTATAACACAATATGGGCCGGCCTCTATAAGGCTTACATAGGCCGTGTGGTTTTCAAATGGGCCGGGCTCGGGATTTGGTTTGGGCTTAAGCCCGCAACACGTACAATATTAGATTAACTAATGAGACTGTTACCCTTTCTAGCCTATTACAACGTAAATATAATAAATACCGAGAATCTTAGTTTGACTTAATATTTTGAGGCTAACAATCTCTCCCTAAGCTTGGTTTCTAAGAGATTTCAAGCTTTAATGTTAGACTTGTTATCTTGAGGCTAACAATCTTCCCCGATGTGAGGTCTTTAAGATTGACTTGTCATTGAGTTCTTGAGTCTTGGTATTGGTCTTTATTTTGTTGCAGACTTGTTCCTTCATGCTGTGTGATCTTTGATCTTTAGCCTTTGTCATTGTCTGTTGACTTTGTCTTTGATTCTGAGATCTTTAAATCTTTTCCTTGTTTGTCTTTATCGTCTTTTCCATCTTACGATCTTGTATCTTGACCAACATGCTCATACTTTGCATCTTCTTGAAAGCTCTTTAATAATCTCCTCCAAAGCTTGGTTTTTGAGGAGGGATCTTTAATATCAGCGTTTGCGGAAGTCTTTGTCTTTAATTCTTGAGCTTTCTTGATTCTTGTATCTTGATGCTTATAGTATGTCTTTGTAGCTTGAGCATGAACATGTGGTAATGAATCAAACTCTGCTAGAATGAGGCTACAACACCGTCGTTTATACCTGAATTTGAATGTTAGTGATAAATAGCAGTTATGGACGAATATGGCTTTGTCATTCGTCGAGATTCGGTTGCATTACCTCCGGTTTAGTGAGGACCGTTTTACAGTGTAAATACTATACCTGTAATCAAGTAGGTTTAATTTGCAAGAACCTCCTTGACAGGGTTTCCAGCTTAAAGTGTTAGATCCTCTAATGCATATGCATTAGATTCATTGTACTTGCTTGTTCTTAATACCGGAACGTCTTAAAGCAGACAACACGATATGAGTGAATCATATAGTTACTATCTTTCTGATTGAGTCGTCAATTCATTTATTGGACCGAATCGATATCCAGTTGACACAAGCTTGACTCATATAGAATCTCGCAAGTCACCTACCGCAGAGCTGTTTGAGGTTGACTCTGGAAGGATTTCCATTCGTCACTGTGAATACTAAAGAGCATCACTCTGAATGTTCTGGAAAAATCACAAGGATAATGCGTAGGACTCTTGTTAACAGCTTGTGAACTTATTGGTGTTCAACAAGTGTTCTTCATGAAATGTGTCCTAATGAGATTTATTTATTGATCTCTTGGCTCTAGACTCGATTAGTGCGTTTTGGTTTTAGTAATCGGAGGCTGGAGCAGACTGTCACCTTTTCAATATTAACTAACTCGGAGTGAGAAAGTCAATAGAAGTCGTGTGTATCTCCGTGACAAATGAGACAAGTATCTGTTGAGAGAAACTTGAATGGCTGGCAAGGGTTGTGCAGTGCATCACTGGGTCCATGATGTCTTGTCTTCAATACCAGAATTCATCTTTGTGAATCTGACAGATTATGTATTGACCCGGTTTCTGCCTAAAGTGTGTGGAGGGATGCTTTGTTTTCACCCTTAATCCATACATTTCTTTTTTCATTCTTCAACCCCTTCAATGCTTACCAAGACGTCATTACTAACACCTTGTTGTGATTGTTCCAGTGTTAGCTCAACCTTAGTCGGCATTATTCCCTTATACTCATTCATCTCCAATCATACCTAAGGACTGCTATTTCTAACTATGGAGTGTCCTTGGGTAGATCCCTCCGGTTCTGGTTGGATCATAGGACTAATACCTAATCTAACCACCTTATGACTTCAGAATCATCGTGAATTAAGATGTTGGGTATAAGATCGTAACCATAAAACCTTTTTCGAAGATTACAAAGCACTTTGAGTCGTTTAGATCACTTATTATTTTCAAGATCACATTTTAATTACATTTCTCCCCTTATTTTGAATACTAATGCAGTTAGTCTTTGAAATACCCGATGATTAAAATTTATCATGAAAATTCTATGGAGAGAAAATATTATCAGCATGAATTATGTAGAACTTTTTCTTCTTGCTCCCTCTCAATTTTACATATGTTTGACACAAAAAAATGATACCAAGTTGTAAATTAAATATAAAATTGAGGGTGAGAAAGTGTTGAGCACACAATTTTAAAAGATTATGAATTGTCATTGAAGAATTCTTGAAAAATTGTGCTCATACACTATATCATCTTATAACATACAATTTATTGAGTAGTCATTATATTACGGAGTTGTTATTAAGAGACTTTTTATAATGTTTTGAATACATAAAAATTATCATGTGATGATGTATCCAAAAACATTAAAACTTTGTTTTTCGAAAAACTCCCCCTCAAAAATAGAACCAATTGTAATATTGTCGTCTTTAAAGCTTTGTGAGTGATGGAGTGTTGAACATACATTTTGAAAGATTTTGAATTGACATTGATAAATTCTTGAAAAATTGTGTTCAACTCTTTGAAAAACATATGTTAGAAGACTTCTCTTCTAACTCTAAGGGTAAGTGCACTTATGCGTACACTATCCTTTTCTTGAGCTCAAAACTTTAGATGTCTTGTTTAAACTGCTCAAGACCGAGAGGATTGACCTTCTCGTTCTTAGGATAAGTTACCTTTATAGATAAACTTTTCTTTATTTGAAGTCCGGGTTATGTACGGATTTGCACAAAAGCCATAAAGAAAAATTAGAAATGACATGTTTTGAAAGCATTTGAACTCTTGCTTGAACTTCATTTACACACCCGTGTCAATGTTAATCGACATTTCTAGGTACGTAAATGTTATCGATTTCAAGAGACATGTCGAGAAGATTATTTTTGGTATTTTTGAAATTTTTTTATTTTTGTTTTTATAGATTTTATATTTTTCTATTTCTTTTTGTTGGTTTTATATTTTTGTATTTTTTTTCAAAAATATTTATAAATCAAAATAAAGAGAAAAATAAAAATATTTACAAATTCGATGTTTGATGGATCAAGCAGATTCGTTTGCCAGAACCTCCAGTTCTTCTGGAGTCAAACATCTCATACCGAGTCGTCTGACGAGATACTTAAACCTATCTTTGGGTAAGGCTTTAGTAAACAGGTCAGCTAACTGGTATTCAGTTCCGACAAAGAATAATTCAACAATACCCTTTTCAACATGTTCCTTTATGAAGTGATATCTGACATCGATGTGTTTGGTACGGGAATGCTGGACTGGATTGCACGAGATGGCTATGGCTGCCTTTGAATCATAATACATAGGTATTTTGTCAAAGTGAAAGCCATAATCTGTGAGCTGAGTTCTCAACCATAGAACTTATCTACTTGTAGATAAGTACATGAGTGCTAACCGACCATGGGGGGGGCCCCCCCCAGGATATTTCGTATTGATCAATGGGAGTTCCCTCAAGTCAGCATCTAGGGTATAGTAGTCATTACGTGTATCGAGACAGCCCGCATGATCCGAATCTGAAAAAGTAGTTAGTTCGAAACCGGTGTCCTTCAGATACCAGAGTCCCATGTTAATGGTATTCTTAAGGTACCGAAAGATCCGTTTAACCTCCTTGAGGTGCTTTTCAGTTGGTCTTGCTTGATAACGAGCATAATAACATGTTGCATGTACAATATCCGATCTACTTGCTATTAAGTACATGAGTGCTCCGACCATGCTACGATATTTCATTTGGTCAATAGGAGTTCCACTCAAGTCAGCATCTAGGGGTTTAGTAGCCATTAGAGTACCAAAGCTATCACATGAGGTCATACCATGCCCTTGGAGCTTGTTTGAGTCCATATAATGCCTTTTTGAGACGGTAGACTTTGTCAGGATGATGTGGGTCTATGAATCCGTCTGGCTGATTGGCGTACACTTCTTCCTTTAGAGGACCGTTAAGAAATACTGTATTAACGTCCATCTGGTATACTTGAAATGATTTGTGTGCAGCATACGGAATGAATAACCGGACAGCTTCCAATCGAGCGACTGGAGCAAATGACTCTTCGAATTCGATTCCATCATGCTGGTTGTATCCCTTAGCTACAAGACGAGCTTTGTTGCGAATTACAGTATTCTCCTTATCACGTTTGTTTTTTAGAGCCACTTCATGTTAATGACATTTTTGTAGAGTGGTATATCGACTAATTCCCATACATTTAATCGATCAAACTGGTGAAGTTCTTCCTGCATCGCTTCAATCGATGCAGAATCATCCATGGCTTCTTTGATGTTCTTTGGTTCAGTTCGACTCACGGTGAGTGCGAACATACACATCTCACCATTTGTTTCTAGTTGACGTCTTGTTCTAATTGATTGAGAAGGATTTTCAATGACTTGTTCTAACGGATGATCTTTTGTCCAACGATGTTCAGAGGGATGTCGTTGATAGAATGTATGCATGTTTGACGAGTCAACATAACGAGACGATGTCTCCTCTCGTTCTTTTTTTATTTTTGAAAATTTTGTATAATTTTCAGAATTTGTAATTTGCTTAAAAACTGTAGAAAATCACAGTTACATTAACACATTCATCCTATCCTTTATTTGTTTTCGTAGAGTCAAAAACCCTAAATCATATAGTTGTATCTATTGTTCTGTCGATTTTACGCTAGGTATAGTTGTATCTTGTCTTTGATTTGCAAGTTATATTTGATGAGGAGAAGCCCGAGAGTTCTTAGGAGTTTCATGTGGACAATTCTTGAATGATGATTTAGCCGGGATCATTTGTTTCTTCTCCATCATTGAGCAAAACCAGGGGAGTACTAGTTTCTTTCGCTCTTTTTCTTTTCCCTTTATTCGTTTACGAGTACTTTGTAGAACATTAAGGACAATGTTCGTAATAAGTGTAGGGGAAAATAAAAGCCTTAGAAACTATTCTTTCATTTGTCTTTGATTTGTCCCTAAAATGATGAGTAATATATCAAAACATAGCGTATAAGGTAATTTTGACCAAAATTAAAAAAAAATTTATGGCACATACCGGTGAAACTAAGTACTAGTAGCGTCTCATTAGATAGGGAACTATACGACTAACACAAAAACCTTACCACTCAAAAAAATTCTACTCCCAAATTGTGAGGTTCGCCCCTAGATCTTTAGGAATTCAGATATTCATCTTGGATACCCAAGATAATTTATACCTTTAGCTTTCTCGAGCTAAGGAAAGAACAATTGCATGTGTCACGTTTATGGATTTGTCTGTGCATGTGTAATTTTGTTGCCTTTTTTAGAGCATTGGTATCAATTTTACATTATATGAGAGTGTACCGGTAGTGTATTAAATTCTAGAACTTGCTTTAGTGATGCATTCCTAGACCGCATAGTAAGTATTAGGATTTGCTAAATGATAAGAAGCACTAGGATTAACCCATGTTTTAAACCTGTAATTGTTATTATGGTCACCTTGACTATATAACTATCCCACACCATTGCCATGCACTTATTTTTAGTGCAGGATTCCCCTAGTACAACTCTCCGAGCCTATCCTTTTAACGGTTTTCGTAATTTTCCAGTGGATTTTAAATTATTAATGAAGAGCATTGTTTAAACCCTTAAACCAATTGTTACACCCAAATCACCTTAGCCTACCTTGTATGTACTCGTTTTTAGTACATTATTGTTTAACCCAAGTTAATTATTTGAGTACATGGTTGCTAAGTCATAAATTTAAATGTAAACAAGTTATTAGTCGTAAATTTCCATTTTAACGCATATCACTTAAGGTATGAACAAACAAATGATTAACTTGCTAAATGAACAAAGTAATACCTTTTTGTCATAAACTTTACATTTTTACAAATGTAACAAAACATTTTTACAAAAATAAATTAGACAAAATATTTTTGTAATTAAAAGAAATGTTTTATTTAAATATATATTTGAAATCAGGTTTCCCCCTTAAAACAGATAAACCTGAACCAGAAAATATTTTCCTAGAAAAGGAAAAAATGAGAGCGTCCTATACCTGGCCGGCCCCATATAGGCTTGCCGATCCACTATTGATAATGGGGCCGCAAAGCTTAGATATGGGACCGACATGCATACGGCTCCCAATATTTGTCTATAAATAGTGGATTGTTTCCACATATTTCTTCACCTTTTTGCACATAGTTTTTATCTGTACTAGAACAGCTTACATTTCTTTTAGTCTTTGATCATTTAACTCGTATAAACATTTATTTAAGAGTGATTCCATCTTTCCTCTCTAAGTTCAAGATAAGAATACTCGTAATTGTCAAGATACGAAATATTATAGATTAATTTGTGCATACGTAAAGTTCTTACGCTCTTGTTGTAGTTTGTAAATCAACCACATCACTTCCAATCTTAGTGTAGTAGTTAGATCGGATAGATCATGTTAGTATTTTAGGTGTGAAAATACGTGAGTGAGCGGTTAGTATTTTAGTCCTCAAAATACATTTGTGAGTGGTAGATTAGTTCTAGCTAAGATTAGAACTCGACATTTAGCTTAGTGTCAAAAATTGGTGTAAGCGACGTTTGTACGGCTTTGTCCACCTGAAGGTAGCTTGTTGACATAGTGTAGTAAATTCTCGAGTTGGATACTCGGGGAGTGGAGTAGGGCGAAGAGTAGCTTCATTACCGAACCACTTGATGTGTAAGGAAAGCTTTAAATTTATAATAACTAGTTTTACTGATTTTTAAACCAAACACATGGGTAAAGTATAACCCACATATGTAGCATAACTTTTTAAGATAAGACCAGGTCGTTCACAGGGACTTGTTTATGTTCTACGAAACTTAGTATTCAAACGGATACTTAAACATTTTTCAAGCAAATAGCAAATAAGCAAATTCAATAAAAAAGAGATATGACTATTTGGATAGTATCAATAATTCAGTAACAATGGTAAATGATAATGATCTCAGATTGTTTTTAATTCACAAAAAAAGCGTTTCCACAAATTAAGCGTTTTAACCCAAGACTTATGTTTGATTGACTAAGCAAAAGTATTTCCACCAATTAACCAAGTCACTACGACACCAAATCTATTTTGTTTATCAATCAACATAAGCGGATTCCTCCAACCAACTAATAAGAATTCATAGACAAACTCTTAAAACCACATAATACAAAATGGGTCTTTCGACCTATACCATCATGCATATATAATTAAGATTGATAAACAAAGCTTATAAGATCAAGCACAGTAGGATTTTAACGTAAACAAGATATTAACGAGATCATATCAAAACCAAATGCCACTTTATTATATAGACATACACAAGTAGTCACAAGAGGATTAGCCTCTCATGGCTACTAAATTCATGATAACAGGAATGAAATAAGACAGAAATAATGACATACAAGTAATTGAAATAAAGTACGGATCACACTAGTGTTACAAGTTCACCAAGAACATCAATAAACCAATTCATATACCCTTATTCTAATCCAATCTATACCCCTCCTTCGTGGTGTTTATTCCTGTAAAAAAGACGTCTAAACAGTTATTATAGATGATGAAGATTGTAAGTGAGTTATTCCCTAGCTGACAACACATGTATACTCACAACCCTTAGTAATCAAAGCATTTATCCGTCTATATTTGTTGCCAATGGCCAATACCGGTCACCAATATGGGACATAGCTCTTTGATGACACATCATAGACCTTTGTATTTAAATAACATCCTTGTAAATCTCGATATAATTAAAAACTTAATTTATGTTCGTCAATTTACAAAAGACAATGATGTTTATATTGAATTTGACGCTTTTGGTTTTTCTGTAAAGGATTACGAGACGCGTCAGCTTCTTCTTCGTTGTGATAGCAACGAAGACCTTCATCCTATTACCCACCAACCTTCCTCCACTCATTGTTGTCTTTTAGTCATTCTACGTGGCACAGACGTCTCGGACATCCCAGTGATGATGTGCTTCGTAATTTAGTGTCGTGTCGTCTAATAAATGGCAATAGTTCTAAAGAGTCGAACTTGTGTCATGCTTGTCAGTTAGGCAAACATGTTAAGTGTTAGTGGAATAAATTACTATGCTATTTCCTTAGATAATTTTTCTCATTATCTTTGGGTTTATCCTTTGCATCATAAATCTGATTTATTTGCTAAGTTTGTTGAATTTCGTGCATTTGTAAATAAGAAATTTAACGTTGATATTAAGTCCTAGTAGTGTGACCACAGGGGTGAATTTGATAATACTCGTTTTCATGCCCTTTTTCGTCAACACAAAATACAGTTCCGTTTTTCATGTCCTAAGACATCCCAACAAATTGGGAAATCAGAACGTATGTTCCGCACTATTAATAACCTTGTCCGCACCATTCTTTTTCAAGCCCACATCCATCCTATTTATTGGGTCGAAGCACTTAATATGGCTACAAGTTACAACCACGATCAATGCCTTGTATTTTTTTTTCAGATACCCATCTCATCGTCGCGGATATCGATGCCTTGACTTATCCACCACAAAATCATCATATCACGTCATGTAACCTTTGATGAGGATGTTTTTCCGTTCGTGTTAGCCTTAATTATATTAAGTCAAACAAGAATGTTATCGGTCTTATTAAGTCAAACTAGGTCTTGTAATGTAATAGGCTAGTCGGGTATTAATGGGCATGAATTGTAATCTAATCTTGTCCGTGTTTAGGGCTCAAAGCCCAAGTTAAGCCAAGCACGACCCATTTAAAAAGCCCATGTGCCAACTAGAAGGCTAAGGGTATAAAAGGAACCCTCTCCACACATGGAGAGGGTGTTGGTCATTCACATGTATGTGTAAAACATGTGTGTAACCTCCCATCACTCTTTCTCTTAATCTAATATTCTACATTTTCCTTTTCTCTTTTTTCTTCTTATTTTCGGATTATTTAGTGCTTATTTGGGTTTGCTTATTAAGTTGTGTTTGGATTACAAGAGGGATAACACGTGGTATAAATCGTCAAGGGGTGTTTAGTGTTTGTTTTGTGGTTAATAAGCTCAAATTCGTGGCTTATCTGTTCAAAAGTTTGGCTTTTTTTTGAAGGTTTATAGTCTTTTTCTTGGTTCTCTTTGATCTTGACGTTTGTGATGTTAAAGTTCATGTTTTTATAGTTGCTATAGCCTTCTAGTACCAAGTTGTGCAAAAGAAACCAAGCAAAAATGTTCAAAAGGGTGATTTTTAGGCGTTTTTAGGTGAAAAACCACGTTTTTCATTCTAGCGAGTTGAGGTTCTGTTGAAGATCTACTTAGCGAGTTGTGGTACTGTTCTGGCGACTTGTCAGAATAGTACACTGTTCGTCGGGTCGTATTTTTTGTCCTTTTTGTGCAGGTAGCGAGTTGGAGTAGCGAGTTGAGGTACTATTTCAGCGAGTTACAAATAGCAAGTTGAGGTACTATTCCAGCGAGTTACAGGTTATATGAAGACCATTTTCTAGCGACTTGAGAAAAGAAACTCTGTCCATTTGATTTCTTGTTAGCGATTTGGAGTAGCGAGTTGAGGTACTATTCCAGCGAGTTACAGGTTTTTTAAAGATCTTTCTCTTAGCTAGTTGGGAAAAGAAACTCTGCCAAAATTTCTTCTTGTTAGCGAGTTGACAAGTGTTTCTACTAGCAAGTTGAGCTTAGAGAGTTGGTTCATCTCCATAGCGAGTTGGGAGACTATTTTTGGACTTTGGACTTTAATTAACCGTAAACATTGGACTAAAAAGTTAATTAATTAATCAATCATCAAACCTCAACTTCAAATCAATTCTACTTTTACGATTTTTCTATTGATTTCGTAAAATCCCGACAAGTTATTCTTTCTCTTCTCGGTTTTAATCATAGAGTTGTAAAATCCCGTGGAAGTTCATTGAACTCATTCAAACCACAATACAATCAACACTTCATAACACTTAAGATCCAATATCCATTCATAACAAATCAAAATGTCAAATACCAATAACAATTTGCAAACTCAAACATCGAATGCTCTTCACAATGCTATCATGGAAGCAGGTGGTAAAGACCGTCCACCAATGTTAGCACCGGGTAATTACGTTCAGTGGAAATCCAGAATCAAGAGATACATCGACACCAAACCTAACAATGAACTCATCCACTATTGTCTCCAAAATCCACCCTACAAGTTTAAATGGACTGAAAAGACTGTTCCAGTTGCTGAAGGTAGTTCTGAAACAACTACAGAAGGGTACATGGAGAACTATAAGAATGTTTCACAAGACATACGGGATCAACTGAATGCTGAAGCTGAAGCCGTTCAGATCATTCTCACAGGGATAGATAACGATATCTACTCCACAGTTGATGCTTGTCCTAATGCATGTGAAATGTAGAAAGCCATTGAAAGGTTGAAACAAGGTGAATCAATCAATGTTCAAGATCTTGAAACCAATTTGTATTGGGAATTTGGAAAATTCACATTACGGGATGGTGAATCGCTTGAATCGTATTACTCACGATTCTATAAGATGATGAATGAGCTAGTCAGGAATCAGTGTGATGTTACAAACCATCAAGTGAATGTTCAGTTCTTACTTCAACTACAACCAGAATGGCAAAGGTTTGTGACACTTGTTAAGCAGAGTCAAGAGCTGAAGATTGTCTCCTATCACAAACTTTATGACATTTTGAAGCAACACCAGACTAAAGTCAACGAGATAAGAGCTGAAAGACTAGCACGTACTGCTAATCCACTTGCACTTGTTGCTCAACAACAACCAGCTTACCATCCTCAAAACCATCTTAATCACACAACTCAATATTCCTCCAACAACAATGCTGTAACAAAAGACAGAGGAAAAGGCAATTGTAACTCTTTCTGCTCCATTTATGAACAAGAATCTGCCACGTTATTGGGATGATGTAAATGCAAAGGAGAAGGAGATTGATAAACTCATGGCTTTAATTTCTCTTTCATTCAAAAAAATCTACAAACCTACAACAACAACCTTTGAACTTCATCAAACACCAGTAGATCTAATCAGGATAATTCTCTAAGAATCAACCGAGGTACTAGGTATGAAAATCAGAGGGAAGTTAATGTTGCTAGGGCTAGGGAGAATGTAGGAACTCAGGTAGTGCAAAAGTTGATAACAGCGGTTATAAGATTGCAAGGAATATAGGCATGTATCAAGGAATTTACAACCAAAAACGACAAAGGATGCCGCGTATCACAAAGAAAAGATTCTATTGTGTAAGCGAAGAGGAAGCAGGGAGTTAAGTTGAATGCAGAACAAAGCTATTTTGAAGGATGACACTAATGATGAATCTGATAAGGCAAAATATGTGAAGCACATTATATGTACATGGCAACAGCTATCAAGAAATCCTCAAGTCAGCTGCTGACAATTCTAGACCTTAACTTTTGATGATGAGGCCATTAACAAAAAGGTAACAATAAGACGGAAGATAACTATAATGGATTAGATAATGACCTAGAGAACATCCTGAGCAGCCTGAATCTGTCAATGAACCATATCCGGTTGAACAAGATGAACATAATATAATTATTGATTCATTGGTTATGTGTTATGATAGAGAACATGATGACCAAGATGATACTTTTAAACTTGCTCAAGAATGTTATTTGCTTGCTTCTTTAATTAAAAAACTAAAATGTGAATTGACGACAGCAAAAATCGTAATAAATTTTTAGAATCATCAAACAAGGCTTTAGTTGATAAATTGCAAGGTGAAATTAAGGATTCAAAACCAAAAATAAAAGTTTAGAATCATCAAATAACCATTTCAAAGAAGCAAACAATGAACTGTCTAAGACAATCAGTTGATGTTCAAAGACCTTAAGAAGTTCCAAGCTGAACTTTTGAACTTGATAGGTATACATGATGTTGAATTATGCGTCAAAATTGGCAAACGAAATATGCAAAATGCATAAAGGGGATTAATGTCATACAAAATAGAATCTGAAAAATCATCTAATGAATATACTCGAAAGATAAATGATTTAAATCAAACGATTTTGGATATGAAAAAAGGACTTTATTGCACCAACAAGAAACCAGCTCATAATGTCACAAGGAAAAGAGGCTCAGATAAGTTTACAAACCTCGTGAATACAAAAAAAATGATAATGCCTTGCTTTAGAAAACAAAGTCAATGTTTTGATGATATTGACTATAAAACCGGTCAATCAGTTCAAACAATGAATATGCTTAATCGTAATTGTAAAACGAGTTTTTTAAACCTGAGTTCCTTAAGAAAGCTCAAAAGCGAATCCTCGTTAGAATAGATATAGGTTGCTATAATGATAATCTTGCTTTAATGATATCCCCTTAATCTGACGAAACGATTCGTCTTGCTAAAGAAAGTCGATCAAAATTAAGCGATCTAATCAGACATTTTGATTATGACTAGTTGAATAATCTTTATGATTTGTTCGTTAAAGTCGTCTGAACAACAAATTTTTCAAAAGAGTCAAAAATGAGTCATACGTCTGCTAATAATGAAACTTTCAAAGAGTCTTTTAATAAACAAACAACTTTGTTAGAAAAACAAATGGATGAATCCATTCTGTAGGATCAAAAGTGTAAAAGCTCTAAAGAAATTTTCAAAATTAAAAGAAGTGTTGACATGATTTTTGATGGTGTGAAACGTTGCAAACAAACAATCGCTAAAAGAACATATTTTGGTCACATAGATCCATTCATTCAAACCACAATCGAAGGAAATTTTTGCCCTAAATTAGAAGAATCAATGCTGACTTAAAAAAATTTCACTTGTGTTTGAAAGAGGAAATGGTTGCTGATTTAAGATACTTTAATTCTTTTGAACATGACGCAGATTCTCTCAAATCTCAACTGGACACTCAAAAAACACAGTTTTTGAATGAAATTGACCCACTTTCAAGGGAATATTACTATGCTGATCACATGAATGCAATACTTGGTGTGTACACTGATCTGGATAAAGTTACTAATTTGCAATGTGATTATCTGGAAACTTTGGAAAAATGTGAACGTCTTGAAAAAGAACTTTCAAAAAGTAGAACAATGTTAAAGAGTTTTGAAGCACTTCAGAAACATGCGATTAATCTTGAACTTGATTTACAACAATGTAAATAAAAGATAAAAAATGACAAATCTTTCAAAGAAAATCAGTCGAACGTATTTCTAAAAGAACGTGAACAATACTTTGAAATTCAAGACTTGAAAGCTCAATTACAAGACAAAGAAACTGTAATAAGTGAGTTGAAGAAACTCATTGATAAGATGAAAGGAAAAGCTGTGGAAACTAAGTTTGAAAAATCATCAGTTATTCGACAACCGAATGCTTTTAAAAGTCAAAGACAATCAGTTTTAGGAAAACCGGCTATTTTTTTAGATTCTCTTGAAAAGAAAGATTTTTCAAAGTCAAAGTCAGTTACCAAAAATTATTTGTCAAATGATTTTTCAAAAAAGTCACTACACAGATTTTGCCTCCGAATATAAAGTCAATTTTAAAGAACACAAATGTGATTGCTCCAGGAATGTATAAAGTTCACACAGAGCCCAATCAAACTAGAACACCACAGATGCCTCAAGATATTAGGAAAACTAACAAACGCGTGTCCTTTTCTACAGGAGTAATTCCCACTACTAGCGTTAGCAGACCACAGCTTAAGAGCAATCGAATGGGAGATAGTGTCATGCCTAACAATAGTCAAGGGAAGAAGCAAGAAGTTGAAGAACACCGTAGGAATTTTAAGTTTTCAAATAATAAAACGTATGTAACTGCATGTAATGACAGTTTGAATGCTAAGACCACGAATGTAAACTTTGTTTGTGTTACTTGTGGAAAATGTGTGCTAAATGACAATCATGATTTGTGTATTCTTCATTATATTAATGGCGTTAATTCTAGGACTAGACAGCCAATTGATGTGCCTATTAGTACTAGAGAACCCAAGCAAACTGTGAACCAATCTGCTGCAACATCCCATAAGAAAACAGTTGCAACAGAATCCACTGTCAAGAACCCTAGAAACATAATTAGGAAGATATATGAGCAAGTTAGTAAGACATGCAGTTGGTGGTATCCTAAGTTTACACCACCCGGATACAAATGGAAACCTAAGTCCCCAACAGGAAAAGTCAACCCTTATGTTAGTATGCCTCTAGGAAATGCATCTAGAACTGCTAATATTTTGGAACATATGTGTGTAGATCGTTTAACCCATCTAGGATAGTTTTACAGATAATATTGAATGCACAACGGAATAATAAGAAAGCAATATTATCAAACAAGGTTTTAACCGAACGTTGAAGCCTTCATTATATTTGATCAGAATAAATGAGGCTACACCAACTATCTAATAAACTAACTACTACATAAACTAATAAGCTAACTATTAGACTCTCATTGGAGAGATCTAACTATGATGGATGTTTTTAACCTACACACCTAATACCCTTTATATAGAGGGATATTAAGGCTTACAAAGGAAGCTAATTAATTGTATTAGGAAGCTAATTAAAACTAATTAAAACCTTCCTTTATCTTTGATATTCTTTGACTTTTCAATGCTTATCTTCATGTAGAATACCAAAGTGTCATATTAATCCCTTGTTGTTTCATTCGTCTTCATTTAAGCATATGTAGTTTTGTAATCATCAAATCTGAAATCCCAACAATCTTCCCCTATTTGATATTACAAAACAATCTTTTTGTATGAAACAACCTTCAATGCTTCCCCTTGACTTAAGATCTTCTTGAACATGTCACCACACATAAATAAGCTGCAAATCAATAAACCTGTAGTCTTCTTCCCCTTTTTGTAATCATCCAATAGGGGTCTTCTGTAGATAAGCAACTTGTAAACACTTCCCCTCAAGTGGTGCATGTAGATGGTTAAACATTTAATCAATAAGCTTCCCCTGAAACCAATATGTTTACCATCTCTTGAATCTCGAACTCTGTAGGCTCTATGTAGTGATTACTGATGAAGAAAACTGAGTATAACGAATTTGATGAAGAAGTAGAATCTCCCAAACTTGTGTCTTATGTCTTGCACTATCCACGTGACGTCGAACTTATAAATAAATCTGTGAAATATAAGTAGACCGCAACCTCTTGACAAAAATCCTCATCTTCTATGAGACACATAACTAAAGTGATAGCAAATGTGAGCTTTGAGCACCATAAGAAAAATCACACACCTTTGCTAGACCTGTCAAGTCTTCGTCAACACCATTTAAGCACGAACAAGTTATCTTCAAACGTTGTAAGCCGTTTAAGATATAATAAGAACACGCATCTGTGAAACTCAACTACAACATCAAATAAGTGATAATCAACTGTCTTCGTAATCACATCTTCAAATAATCTCCAAAAATACGAGCCATAAATCAATAAGAATAAACTATTTAAAAAATAGTTCTGTCCAAGATCCAAATCCATCCGAAAACCAAACAACGTGTATTACCCGATATCGTACAAAGCTAGCAGTACTAAATGCCTTATCGGACGACTCTGGCAGTATAAACTCTTCTCAGATACAACTAACAGTACAAACACTTTTCTCGGATGACAAAGGCAGTACAAACATAAACTTGAAAAGTACTAACCTTTTCAATAAGCCCAAGTTTGAATTCTTTATACATCATCACCATACTTTTGAGCCCATACTCTTTAATACCACGCAACCTTTTACCTGTTGTTCACCAATATTGTTGTCACCTACTGTTCACTGTTCGAACAGTATTAAGTCTTCTGTTGGCAGCACCAATAACATTGAACAATACTAAAATTCATAGCAGCACCAATTTGTTCGAGCCCAATAGCAACAGTGTTAACAAATAATGTTCGAAAACCCCTCTAACCTTGCAAGCTGCCATATCCAATCGCGTCAAGCAGCATTAAGTTATTCGAACATAATAGCACTCGATATGAATCCATTAGTATTAAGATAATACTCGAATAGTTCAAAAGTATAACAGTATTAACATGTATATGAACAACACAAACTTGCTTTTCAAACAGTTGTAATATCTCATGAACCCATGTGTATCCATCATATAAATAAACCCATGTGCTAGCAGTATAAATCATAATACTTGATCAGTAACATCATGAAGCCCAAGCAGTATAAGATATAACATGTATGTTCCCCACGTGACCACCACATTATATGAATGTTATGCATCTTCAAGAAGGCCTACATCACTGAGCAATACACGCTATCAAAAGCCCATACCTCTTAAAGTAAATGTTCCTTGACAACACTTCCATGTATACATACATATATCTGCCAAATATAAACACATGAATTCATCATCTTTCTCTTGGCCATATCTTCTTTCTTAATAACAGATTCAATTGTCTCCTTAAATATAACCATCACCAACATGGGCTCCACAATATTCTGTAGTAGCATTATCTCACGAACAATATAAATAAACGTGAATTAGGGTTTCTCAGTTGCAATTGCATATACACCAATATGTGATTTCACAGTTGAATTACCACATCTCCAACGTCATCATCACATGAAACCCTAACAAGGAAGTCGTTACATTGAGGAGACCAATCCATCAACGAACAAAATCAATAACGAATCAGATATAAGCTTTCAAGAGTATTAAAAACCCTAGAAAGGGTTTTCTTAAATTCGTTATTGCCACAACCACCTACGACACCTTTTAAAGATCTTGATAACATAATGATGATCAAGAATTACATACCATAGAAGCCGAATTCATCACCAAAAACAATCAACCAGATCCGAATCAGAAAGATGCACAAACCCTAATTGACTAGGGTTTGATCAATTTAGAACACAACGGATCAAAAAGAAACCCAAATAAATATTTACAATCGTATTGCATACCTAAACAGGTAGAGAGGACGATTATAAGTATCATTATAACAATTAATCTTCAAAACCCCAGAAAACTTTAACCACAAATCAATTTCTTTAAAAATTAGGGTTTTTAGGTTTCTTCAAAAACCTTGTAGATCCTAGATCAAGAGCCACGAGGCTCTGATACCAATTGTGTAGATCGTTTAACCCATCTAGGATAGTTTTACAGATAATATTGAATGCACATCGGAATAATAAGAAAGCAATATTATTAAACAAGATTTTAACCAAACGTTGAAGCCTTCATTATATTTGATCATAATAAATGAGGCTACACCAACTATCTAATAAACTAAGTACTACATAAACCAATAAGCTAACTATTAGACTCTTATTGGAGAGATCTAACTATGATGGATGTTTTTAACCTACACACCTAATACCCTTTATATAGAGGGATATTAAGGCTTACAAAGGAAGCTAATTAATTGTATTAGGAAGCTAATTAAAACTAATTAAAACCTTCCTTTATCTTTGATATTCTTTGACTTTTCAATGCTTATCTTCATGTAGAATACCAAAGTGTCATATTAATCCCTTGTTGTTTCATCCGTCTTTATTTAAGCATATGTAGTTTTGTAATCATCAAATCTAAAATCCCAACAATATGATTCTTAGGCGTTCCACTATGTCCAATACTCCATTGTCTTCTAATTCTTTTGCAGCTCGTAGAGATAATTCTATTCATCGTCGACTCTGGGTGCTCAAAGCACATGACGAGAAATCTCAAACTTCTAACTAATTTTGTGGAGAAATTTTTGGGCATGGTGAAATTTGGAAATGATCAAATTGCACCGATTCTTGGTTATGGAGATTTGGTTCAAGGAACTATAACTACCAAAATATGTTGAAGGGCTAAATCATAATTTATTCTCCGTCGGTCAATTATGTGATGCGGATTTGGAAGTTGCTTTTTGGAAGTCTACATGTTATATCCGTGATTTGAAGGGAAATGATCTTCTCACAGGTTCTCGTAGCACAGATCTGTATTTCATAACTCTTCAAGACACATCCACTCCCAATCCAATTTGCTTAATGGCTAAAGCCACATCGTCTCAAGCATGGTTATGGCATCGTCGTCTCTCACATCTAAACTTCGACACCATCAACTTGCTTTCGAAGAATAATATTGTCATTGGCCTTCCAAAATTAAAATTCATCAAAGATCATCTTTGCTCTTCTTGTGAGTTGGGGAAAGCCAAAAGAAAGTCTTTTCACACTAAGACTACCCCGACTTCAAAAAGACGGTTACAACTTCTACACATAGATTTATGCGGTCCTATGCGGGTAGAAAGCATTAATGGAAAGAAATATGTTCTTGTAATTGTTGATGACTACTCCAGATACACTTGGACTCACTTCTTGAGGTCCAAAGACGAAACACCTAAAGTTCTCATTGATTTCCTCACACTTGTCCAAAGAGGACTTCATGCTCAAGTTAGAACAGTTCGAACTAACAAAGGCACGGAATTTCTGAATAAAACTCTTCATGCATACTTTGCAAAAGAAGGTATAAGACACGCAACGTCAACTGCTCGAACACCTGAACAAAACGGCGTGGTCGAAAGACGGAACCGTACTCTTGTTGAGGCTGCTCGAACAATGCTAAGCGCCGCTAAAGTTCCTTTGTTCTTCTGGGCTGAAGCAATTGCAACCACATGTTTCACTCAAAACCGTTCACTCGTAATTCCTCGACATGAGAAAACACCTTACCACATCATCAATGGCCGGAAACCGTCTGTTAAGTTCTTTCACATTTTTGGCTCTCTTTGCTAGATCGTCAAAGATGGTGAAAATCTTGATAAATGAAGGAAAAAGGTGATGCATGTATTTTTGTTGGGTATTCTACTCAGTCAAGAGCTTACAGGGTATTTAACAAGAGAACAAGAATAATAGTGGAAACCATTCATGTTAACTTTGACGAATTGCCTCAGATGACGTCAGATCACGTCAGTTCTGACCTCGTTCCACAATGTCCAACCACGACACTTGAACATGACAGTTTAAGTCCCGATCCACAAAATCAAGAAAATGTTTCTTAAGCAGCTGAGATAGCAACAACGTCAAATGAGCTAGATTTGCTATTTAGTCCAATGTTCGATGAATTACTCAATGGAACTACTCCAGTTGCGTCAAAGTCTTCCGCTGTAACTACTGCTGATGCTTCTGATAAACGTCAACAACAAAACACAACTTCATCTTCTACAACAACCGTTGCACCTCCATTGGACATTCAAACAACACCTCAAACTACAAATCAAGCACCAACTATGTACCAACTGTCAATGCAACTGAGAACATTATTCAAGCATAAACCAATAACGAATATGCACAAGTTGACGACGAATGATTGTAAAGTCTTTAGTATACTGTACAAGAATGAGGGGAGGCATCGTCTCGTCCATGGTTGATTGGTCAAGCACTGCATACATTTATCAATTACCATCCTCTAAACCATCGTTGGACAAAAGATAATCCATTAGAACAAGTCATATTTAGAAATCCTTCGCATTCATTAGAACAAGACGTCAGCTAGATAACAGATGGTGAGTTTTGTATATGTTCGTACTCAAGTGAGTCGTACCGAATCAAAAAAACATCAAAGAAGCCATGGCTGATTCTGCATGGATTGAAGCGATGCAGGAAGAAATTCACCAGTTTGATCGATTAGATGTATGGGAATTAGTCGACAGACCACTTTGCAAAAATGTCATAAACATGAAGTGGATCTGGAAAAACAAACGTGATGAGGAGAATACTGTTATTCGCAACAAAGCTCGTCTTGTAGCTAAGGGATATGCTCAAAAGGAAGGAATTGATTTCGAAGAGTCATTTGCACCAGTTGCTCAGTTGGAAGCCGTCCGGTTATTCGTTGCGTATGTTATACACAAATCATTTCTAGTATACCAGATGGATGTCAAGGCAACATTTCTTTACGAACCTCTAAAGGAAGAAGTGTACGTAAACCAGCCAGATGGGTTCGTAGATCCATATCATCCTGACCAAGTCTACCGTCTAAAAAAGGCATTATATGGACTCAGACAAGTACCAAGAGCATGGTATGATGAACTCTCCAACTTCTTGGTATCCAAAGGATTCTCAAAAGGTTATATTGATCCAACTATGTTCATAACTAAACATGGGGAAGACGTATTGCTTGTGCAAATTTACGTTGATGACATTATTTTTGGTTCTACGAACCCAAAACTTTCAAAACGATTTAAAAAATTAATACACAACAAGTTTGAAATATCTATGATGGGGGAGCTGAAATTCTTTTTAGGAATTCAGATCCACCAATCCCCTCGTGGTATCTTTATAAACCAAGCTAAGTATGCTTAAGAGATACTTAAAAAGCATGGTATGACCTCATGTGATAGCATTGGTACTCCAATGGCTACGAAACACCTAGATGCTGACTTAAGTGGTACTCCGATCGACCAAACGAAATATCATAGTATGGTCAGAGCACTCATGTACCTAACAGCAAGTAGACCAGATATTGTACATGCAACATGTTATTGTGCTCGCTATCAAGCGAAACCGACTGAGAAACATCTCACTGCGGTTAAGCGGATCTTTCGGTACCTTAAAGATACCATTAACATGGGACTTTGGTATCCGAAAGACACCGGTTTCGAACTAACTGCTTTTTCAAATTCAAATCACGCGGGTTGCCTCGATTCACGTAAGAGTACATCTGGTGGCATACAATTTCTAGGTGGTGACAAGTTAGTCAGCTGGTCGTCCAAAAAGCAGGACTGCACTTCAATGTCTTTAGCAGAAGCCGAGTATGTGTCTTTATCTGCGGGCTGCGCTCAAGTTCTATGGTTGAGAACTCAGCTCACAGATTATGGCTTCCACTTTGACAAAATACCTATGTATTGTGATTTAAAGGCAGCCATAGCCATCTCGTGTAATCCAGTCCAGCACTCCCGTACCAAGCACATCGATGTCAGATATCACTTCATAAAGGAACAGGTTGAAAAGGGTATTGTTGAATTATTCTTTGTCGGAACTGAATACCAGTTAGCTGACCTGTTTACTAAAGCTCTGTCGGAAGATAGATATAAGTATATCGTCAGACGACTCGGTATAAGATGTTTGACTCCAGAAGAACTGGAGGTTCTGGCAAACGACTC
Organism: Tanacetum coccineum; assembly: GCA_026074375.1. Classification (NCBI taxonomy): domain Eukaryota; kingdom Viridiplantae; phylum Streptophyta; class Magnoliopsida; order Asterales; family Asteraceae; genus Tanacetum; species Tanacetum coccineum. Next base: position 77,781 of record BQNB010000257.1, on the reverse strand, counting down.
TGCTTAATCTATCAAACATCGAATTTGTAAATATTTTTTTTCTTTTTTTTCTTTATTTTGATTTATAAATATTTTTGAAAAAGAAAATACAAAAATATAAAACCAACAAAAAGAAAATATAAAAATATAAAATCTAGAAAAACAAAATATAAAAATCAAAAAAATTTTCAAAAATAACAAAAAGAAATCTTCTCGACATTCTCTTTTGGAATCAATTAAACTTTACGTACCTAGAAAATGTGATTAATAACGACACAGGCGTGTAAAAAATTTCGAATGCAGCAGAGTTTTACGCGAAAAGCCAGTTCCGAAACGGAGTGTCATTTCAGCGGTGACAGAAAAGAAATCTGCTTAATCTATCAAACATCGAATTTGTAAATATTTTTTTTCTTTTTTTTCTTTATTTTGATTTATAAATATTTTTGAAAAAGAAAATACAAAAATATAAAACCAACAAAAAGAAAATATAAAAATATAAAATCTAGAAAAACAAAATATAAAATCAGAAAAATTTCAAAAATACAAAAAGAATCTTCTCGACATTCTCTTGGAATCGATAACATTTACGTACCTAAAAATGTTGATTAACATCGACACGGGTGTGTAAATGAAGTTCAAACAAGAGTTTCAAATGCTTTCAAAACATGTCATTTCTAAATTTTCTTTATGACTTACGTACATTTCAGTGCATAACTCGGACCCGAATATAAAAGGGATACGTTTTAGTGCGTTTACTCTTTAAATAGAAGAGAAGTCTTCTATCATGGTTTTTATAAAGCGTTGAACACAATTTTCCAAAAAAATGACTTTTGAATGTCAAATTGTCTACACTATAATTTGTGGCATCTTTCCATAAAAAGTAGTATTTGTAAAAATTGTGGTACTATCAATGTCATTTTATGTGGATCAAATTATGAGGGGGAGCTTTTAAAAATAAAACCTTTTAATGTGTTGGGTACATCTTATAAATATCAATTTTATGTATTCAAACACATTTCGTGAAATTAAAATGTGGAAATTATAATGTCAAATAATAATATCATTGTTCACTATGGCATTTCACTCATTCTTCAATATTTTATGGTGTCATATCAATTTTTCATACCAATGTTAAGTTTTAATAAATATTAGTATCCCACATATACTATTGAAGGGGAGCTATCAGGAAAATGAATTCATGCAATATCGTGGTATAATTTTTCTCCCTATGGAACTTTTTATGTCATAACTTTTAATCAATTGGTATTTCAAATACTAAATGTTTTATTTTTTAAAATAAGGGGAGAAAATGTGATTAAAATATGATATAGAAGAATGTGATCTTTAAGACTCTAAGTGCAACTCTTTCCTTCATGTGCTAAACAATTTCGAATCTCGGAGCACATGTATAGGGGGAGTATTTGAAAATAACAATGTCAGAAAATGGTTTTATGGTTCGATCTCATACCCAACAACCTATTAAATTCACGACGATTCTGAAGTCATAAGGTGGTTAGGTTAGGAATAAGTTCTACGATCCAACCAGAACCGGAGGGATCTACCCAAGGACACTCCATAGTTAGAAATAGCAGTCCTAAGGTATGATTGGAGATGAATATAAATAAGGGAAGTGAAGAAATCGTAGAGGGGGGTGAATAAGTTTCCTTTTAAAATCTTAAAATGTTTTGTATCAAATTGCTGATCAAGTGTGACACAATATGATGAGTGTTCACATAGTAATACATCAAATCACAACAATACAAACCAACATACAAATGCAAGTATAAATATAAACCAATAAATGCGAGTATAAATGTAAAGAAATAAGTGAAAGGAAATGCGAACCGGACATGATGATTTATAGTGGTTCGGTCACGAAGCACCTCTTCGACCTACTCCACTCCCCGAGTACCAAACTCGAGAGTTACTTCACTAGTCAACAAGCTCCCTTATGGCGAAGAAAACCGTACATAACTTTCGCTTATATCAATTTCCGACACTAAGCTAGATGTCGAGTTCTAATCTTAGCTAGAACCAATCTATCACGACTTCACAACTTCTTCACTACTTTCACGACTTCACAACACAACTTCACAACTACACAACTTCTTCACGCCTTAGTATTCTTCACCACACTACTTCACTACTTCACTTCACGACTTCACTACCCTTCACAACTTTTCTATACCTCACTTCACAACTTCACTTCAACTAGACACTACTTTGATCACACCGATCTATCTAAACTTCCTATGATCACCACGATCTAACAACTATACACACCATGATCACCATGATCAAGCTATTACACAAGTTTGGAATACATGGACTCGATCTATACATTGTGAATGTAAGACATGTCACGAATGCACTAACTAACCTACATAACTTCGTATCTTAATGATAACGAAGGTTCTTCTCTTGCACTTGAATGGATGGATGATTGGATCACATTTTAAACAAACTTATAATAAGTTAAGTGATCAAAGGAAAGGGTTTGAAAGGAGGTTTTTGATCAGAGAAAACTGTGTGCAAAGAGGTGAGAAAATCTGTGGAAACAGTCCACTATTTATAGGAAAAAATATTAATTTTTTATTTGGGCGGTCCCCTTAATTATACAAGGGCGGTCCCCTTAATTATGGCCGGTCCCCTTAATTAATTAAGGGGGCCGCCCATTTTTCAGACGCTCCCTTTTTTGTCCTTTTGTGGGGAAGGTTTTTCTGGAACTTTCTAGCCGTTTTTGGGTAGAAAATTTGAATTCAAAATATTTATTTTGAATAAAACATTTCTTATAAATACAAAAATGTTTTGTATATGTTTTTTAAAAATGTTTGTCCCATTTTATAAAAAAATGTAAGGTTTGGAAAAATAAAAAATTTCTTTGATCATTCAACAAATTAAAGTTTGTTTGTTCATACCTTTAGTGATTTACGTCGGGTGCGAACTTAAATTTGTTGTTGAAGAAAACATGAGACGTCGAAAGATGTTGACGTATGAATTGATGATTTGTGATTACGAGTAACTTAAGCACTTTACGTTATGTGTTATAAGTTACATGTTTGTCATCACCAAAACATGAAGAGAATGTATAGATTAAATATCGTAATGTAATATTTCTACCAACAATCTCCCCCTTTTTGATGATGACAAAATATGTAAACTATAACTCATAGTAAAATGTATAAGTTACTTGTTTACACTTCTTCTCCCCCTTTTGTCGAAACAAAAAGGTGGACTCCTAGACGAGACTTTTACTACACTTCAGCTCTTCAATCAAAGAGGCGAGCTTGCATCATCCTAAGTGAAGTCTTGATTCTATCAATCCCTTTTAAACAATGACATCCCTTGAACATTGACTCAAGCGGATCCATGGATCAAATTAGTTGCAAACTCTTAACCTACATCAATGGTTAGTTTCGTGCAACAAAAAATATATATAGGGATGAAAAACACATATCAAAAAATGTGTAGATGTCTTAAACGGTTGCAAACGTAATGGCTTGGACATTTGCAAATGCTCCCCCTTGGTGTATGCTCCCCCTTGATTGGGGCACCAAGAAATCGAGTAACGGAAAAGTGCTACAAAACAAAGTTAGTAGAAAAATGCACATATATATAATGATGATGATAGATATATATGCAAGACACTTAGTGGGGAACAAATCATGTATGTTTTAGGTATATGCACTCTAAAGTGTGGCACTAAAGACAACAACCTAAATAAAAAAATGATGAATGCTTAAGACATGGAAATGTTTAGGAACCAATGATAAGATTCGACCGACACATGCTTAAGGGCTAAGACTCGATCAACACGTTCCTTATGGTATCATCATCTAACCAAGATAATGATGTGGATTTAAATAGACTAATGGTTGTATTGAGAGATTCCTAAATCCTCAAGGTTTCTTTGTTAAGCATTATGTATGCTTTTCATGTTTGGGGTGTTTAAGGATAAACATTATCGTAAGACTTTAGGTCGAACTAAATGTTGATGATAAGGATGATTTGTTGAGGAAACATAAATGAGGAAGGATGAGCGTGAATGGAAAGGGAAGGTGTTGACTATAGGTTTGTTGGGTGTTTGGTAGGTTTGGAGAGTAAGGTGATGAGGGAATGTTGTTTTGTTGTTGGGAGAGATGGAGGTGGTGTGTGTTGAATTTGGTTGTCACTTTGAGGTGGAGATTGAGTGTGAGTAACATATGAATTGATGGGTGAGATGGGAAATGGAGGATGTGAGGCAACTTGTGGTGATGTGGGAGTGTCCTTAATGTAAGGGTTTGGTAATTCTTGATTGGGGTGATTGTTTTCTTGAGATGGTTGTTAATGTTGATGAACAAAGGTGAAAATGTGAAAATGGTAGAGCATTGTGATAACTCAACAACACTTGAAGGTTGAATATCATCTTTGTGTTCTTCACTTGCCCAAAAAACGGAAATGGACCAATGGAAGACACGTTATTGTGATGACTCAACAACACTTTGAAGGTTGTATATCTTCTTTGTGTTCTTCACTTGTTAAGAAGTGGAAATGATTTGATGAGACGCATTTCATTACGAAATTCACTTGACTTTTGACAACATAGGCACACATGCTTATGAGTGTCGGGATATGAGGATAAGACGCATTTCATTACGAAATTCACTTGTGGGGAATGGTTACATGGTGAATCTTCTTGTGAAAGTGACAGGTGGATGAATCGAGGTTGATAGTAGTAAGGATGACTTGGTTTTTCATTTCACTTTGGTGATTTGGGGATGTACTAGAACTAATGATCACTAACAAGAGTGAATAATAGTTATGAGGTTTTGGTTAATGGATATATGTGAACTATGGGTTTTCCCTTCCTTCTATTCGTGCTCATTCGGACATAAATTATGGAATAAAAGGATTAAATGAGAGAAACGACGGAAGCGTTGAGCTTGGACAATGTACCATGATGGAATGACGATTTGAATACGATGAATGATTGCGGATTTTTGCAAAACATTAAAAGTTTTACAATCCTCATAGGCAGTGACATAAAACCGTTGTAGTGTAGTTTTAATTATAAAGGTATTATCTGGGGGATTGATCGTTCTTTAGGGAATAGTGAGGTAGGCTCGAAGAGCATGTCAAATAGGTCTAAGGATTGAGGGAGGATTATTTTTGTACTTTTGTATTTTATGAAAGCAATAAAATCTGATAATTGAGAGAGGGGGTTTTGACCAACTTAAACTACTTGAATAAAGATAAAACAACTAATAAAACAAGAACGAATTAAAGAAAACTCAAGAGAAGTAAAATGTGTTCACTTAGAATTCACGCCCCGTAAATATGCGTGTTTAATTTTTAAGAACAATTAATTGACCGGTTCTATGATGAATTATAAATGGCTTGGTTAAGCATTCACATCACCTCGCCCTTCTATACCTATGTCCAATGTCTATGAGGTTGCTCAATCGGACATAAACATAAGCATAAAACATTAGGACTACCAATATCATACACAATTCGACCTATGCGATCTTAGGTTGCCAAGGATCACTAGCTAGCCTAGAGGTTGCTCTTTTGACTAACTAACACACGCTTACATACAAATTGCTAATTAACTTATCCAAGCTTAGGTTGCTAAGTCAAGTTATAAGGCCTTTAGGTTGCTAAATGACCAAGAATAAATAAATTCCACGTTAAGATTGTCTAATCATGTAATACTAGTTTATTACCAATTAATTTAATGATTCTTGTATGTAAACATATGGGTCTTTGATCAAACATGCATAATATTAATAATCATACCATGATTCATCATATAAACATACACACATATCTAGGGGTTGTTACATCTAAGCAAACACAAAAGAAATTTAGCCTAACATAGAATAAATCAAACCATAAGACATAAGAATCATGCAATTGGAGTTCATCATGTTATGAGAATTAATAAGATAAACCCGGAATCATATAATGTTATGGGATGGAATTACACCATGAAAAACAAAGGAAAACAGCCTCCAAAGTCGCCAAAATCGGTTTTAGGGCCTTAAGCTTACAAAAAATAAAGTTATAAGTTGTATTTATAGGCAAAAATTAGGTCAGGTTGTCACGACGGCGTCACCAATAACATGTGACGCCGTCACCACGACATTTTTCGCATAGTTGTAGATTTTCTCGTTCTGAACGCGTGGGCAGTTGAATCGTCAAAATCCGAGTTCGTATGAAAGAGTTCTGATCAAAACAATATCTGGTACTTCACGCGCGCGTTAAATGGTATTCTTAATCTCGTGACACCGAATCTTTAGAGATTCCTTTTTGGTCATCCCATTGTTCTGATTGCCGTCGCCATCCCTGACGCCGTCATGAGGTTGGAATTGTGACAGCGTCACGTGTATTTGTGACGCCGTCTCTTTTTTTTATTTTTTTTATTTTTTTTTTTTTTTATTTTTTTTTTTTGTTTTTTTTTAAGCCTTAGAAACATATCTGGAAATGTTGGTGTAGGTCCGTAGTCTTGTCCGTTTCTTTTCCAAATGAGCCCAAGTCATGTGTATTTCCTCCAAATGCCTTCCAAATGCAAAATACCTAAAAAAGAACGCTTAAGTACCTATTTTGGGCATAAACATACAATTTGTCACACCCCACCAAGGCGGAATCGCAAGGCATGATCAATAGGCATCATCACAACACAAGGCGTCAAAATAGAGAAAAAACTAAAATGACATTCAATAAACTGCAAGATCCAAAAGCGTGTTATGACAAGCCCAAACAAAAAATCAACTCATATGCTTGTAGAACAAACATGACAAGTTCAATTGAAACAACAAAACGATAAATCATAGATCCGCATGCAAGCTTGGTCCAGTAAAAAATAACTCCCTTCTTCCTAACTTCCCCGTTTGTCACCTGAAAAAGATGTTAAAAATTGTCAACATAATTGTTGGTGAGAGTTACAGGTTTTAAGTCTGCTCTTATGACATAGCGTTCAACAAAAACATAACATTTACGAACATATATGCTTGGTATTCTATCACAAAATAAATTCACATATATCTAGGGTGGATCGTACCCCTCTGTCCCACAATATCTTCGCGCAAAACTGACCCATTTGACTAGCTAAGTCCATTCGGGTCTCACACAAGGTCATGTCATCCTCACATACACCTGCCTTACCACAATTAATATTACATAGCAATAGCACATAGCAATCATATAGTTCGACACTTAAAAACAAACATCACGGTTCATAATTCAAAAATAGTTTTTTGCATCTTTTCATCTGCAAAATATAAGTAAAAGTGAGACTCTAAAACTTACCTGATGCAAAGCAAATTCTAATTCCTTCACTTAATCTTGCAAAGAATCTAAACAAAACAATACAAACATATGTTACCATCGATTAGGTCACACAACCAAGTTGATGTAACATTCACAACGATGGATACTATATATGCCTATCTTGATTTAAAACTCTTATATATACTCATACTTGCTAACTCAAGTTATCCTCACAAAACTTTACTTCTCAAAATTTATGCTTTTTACTCAGATTTTATCAGTCACAGATGACTCTAAATAAATTTCTTAAACAACTAATTGGTTTCTTCTCCTTACATCCCATAGCTCCTATTGTGTTGTGAAGCTTATATGATTTTTGATAGAAATATAGTGAGTGTAACCTATTTTTTAAAAATTCAACATCACAAAGTGTCCAGAATTGACCTGATTGACCTTCAAAAAGTTTTACTTTGAGCGTCCTTAAACATTTAGGAAAATTCTACAAAAATTCTAGAAAATCATAAACATCATGAAATTGCTACAGTAGCAAGCCCATTAATTAAAAAGATGTTTTGATATGGTTTTTGACCTCACAAACACAACTCAGAATCTGCCCTGAAAACTCAGTTTTGACAACGAATCTTGTTTGATTAATTTGACTAACTTTCACTCACTTTTAATTCATGAAACCACTTGGGTTGGAAAGTAGACTCTCTGTAGTTAATTTTAGGCTCAAGAAAATCAATAAAGTATCGTGTATGACCGAGATATGGCTCTCGCAAGATGACCTAAAATTCTGCCCAGATTTCTATTCCGAATTTAGCATAATTAACCCTAATTAACTTACCCAAAACCCTAATTATTAACCCTAAAATGATTTTTGATGATCAAAACCTCTTAATTACAGATTATTTACAATAACCTAATCCATCCTTAATGATTGTTACGTTAAATAAAATCAATTGAATTGAAAAATGATTTAGAAAACATTACCTTAACTCTTGAAAATCAAAACCTCTAAAGTTTTTGGGTTTATCTTGGTTCTTTGGTTGTTCGGGGGGGGGACCGGCCAAGGAGAGAGGAGAAGAGAAAAAAAAAGTGATTTTTGATTAAGTTATGATTTGTATTTATAGGCTTAGGAAAAAGGGGGAATATTACCAAAAATAAATTGTAATCAAATTGGGATTCTTTTCCTTTTTTTCCTACTGTTCGGCCGATCCACACAACCACCTTTTAATTATATTTTATTTATTTATTATACATTTACTTTAATTCTAAGTAAAAAACCTTTAATTATTTTGCTAAACCTTGAACTTTCTAACTAGTTTTCAAACTAACCTTTGATTCTAACTATTTCTAAAAATAGAAAGTACTCTACAATCTATAAAATACTAAACTATTATATATAATATGAATTACATATACATAGTACTTACACAGAATATTACGTACACGACATTTGAAACTACACAAAGCTTTCAAATGATTTCATTTCCACAAGTATCATGATTCATCACTTATGTACTTCTATCTCATACACATATAAAACTCATAAAACACATAATGACACACACATAAGCTGAATTATATAGGCTTTAACTAACCTGCTAAAATCTCATTTGTCACAGTATCCTCTCCTTTAGGAAATCTCGTCTTGAGATTTTAACCATTAGTCTCGACAATAGCATTCTCAAACAACTAGGGATATTTAGCCTTCATATGATCCTCACGTTCCCAGGTAAACTCTGGTCCATGCTCGAAATTCCATCGCATTTTCACAATAGGTATTTTACTACGCTTAAGAGTTTTGACCTCACGGTCCATAATCTCTAAAGGCTCTTCTACAAAACGTAAGGTCTTATCTACCTTAATCTCATCCAACGGCACATGCAATTTTGCATCTGTTAAACACTTCTTTATATTCGACACCTGAAACGTGTTATGCACACTACTCAATTCTTTAGGAATCTCAACCTATTATGCCACATGGAACATATTCTCTCAAGGATCTCTTTTGAAATGTCCTAAAATCTTGGAGCTAACTTTTTTCTTTTTCAAACGCACTACTCCTTTCCAAGGTGAGACTTTCAACATTACATGATTACCAACTTGAAACTCTATAGGTTTCCTTCTATTATCTACGTATCTCTTCTGATGATCCTCTAGCAGCTTTAATCCTATCTCTAATCACAACCACTTTATCAATTGTTTCTTGCACCAATTTCGGTCGAATTAATCCGTTATCTCCTATCTCTGCCCATAATACCGACGACCTACACTTCCTTCCATTCAACTCATTCTAATTGAATATGTGTTGAAGGCTCTTATGATCTGTATAGATTAACTCTCTTATTGTTATATTGCTCTAAATATTTTAGCGAAAACACCACCGCCGCCTAACTCTAAGTCTTTTTTTGTGGGTCATGTAGTTCTTCTCATGGCTCTTTTAATTGTCTTGATGCATAGGCGTTTGCCTTTATCCCTTTGCATAAGAAACTTCTCAAATCTTGGTTTGTCGCTCATAATAAACCACAATATCTTATACTCCATCTGGTAACAACAATTATTGGTGCATTACACACAAATTGTTCCTTAACGTTTGAAAAGCTTCCTCATGCTTCTCACCACTCTTATTTGATTATTCTGAGTCATGAAGTAAGAGGTTTTAGCAATCTTGGAGAAATTCTCAATGAAACGTCTATAATATCCAGCCAATCCCAGAAATGATCTTACTTCAGATGGTGTCGTAGGGGCTTTCCAACTTTTCACCGCCTCAATCATACTTGGGTCCACGTGAATACCATCGGGATTTACCACGTGTCCAATAAAATGTACCTCTTGCAACTAGAACTCGCACTTGGAGAACTTCGCATACAGCTTCTCCTTCCTTAGTAAATCCAACATCAATCTTAAATGATTTTCATGATCCTCCTTCGTCTTTGAGTATATCAAGATATCGTCAATAAACACTATGACGAACTTATCCAAGTACGGTTTGCACACTCGGTTCATTAAGTCCATGAAAACTGCAGGTGCATTTGTTAATCCAAATGGCATAACCGTAAACTCAAAATGCCCATATCGTGTTCTGAACGCGGTCTTCGAGATATCATCATCCTGCACTCTCATCTGATGATAACCAGATTGAAGGTCTATCTTAGAGAAGTAGCATGCTCCTTGGAGTTGGTCAAACAAATCGTCGATCGTAGGGAGTGGATAACGATTCTTGATGGTCAACTTGTTCAGTTCGAGATAGTCTATGCACATGCGAAACGATCCATCCTTTTTCTTAACAAACAAAACTGGCGCTCCCTATGGTGAGTGACTTAGCCGAATAAATCCCTTGTCTTGCATCTTTTGAAGTTGCTCCAACAGTTCTTGCATCTTCGAAGGCGCTAGTTGATATGGCGACTTTGCTACGGGCGTCACTCCAGGAATCAAATCTATACGAAACTCTACTTGTCGTTGTGGCGGTAATCCTGATAGGTCATCCGGAAATACGTCCTTGAAATCACATACGATAGGAATATCGCTTAATTTCGGTTCATTCGCCTTTGTGCTCATTAACGTCTTTGTCTTCCCGACATTACGTTCTCCTTGAACACAGAGTACCTTACCTTCTTCTACATGTATCCTAATTATCTTCTCGTGATATGTAACACCCCTATTTTTACAATATAGCAACGGAAGCTAATCTGGGGTATTACTTACAACAATCATAATCATAGAAAACAACTTTAAAAGAGGCGTTGTTGGAAAAATTTAGTTATCATTCATTATAATCAAAGTTTTTACAAAATGCAGGTCCTAAAATCTAAAACATAATGTTTGAATGATAACAGTTTAGCCATCTTCGAGTCCATGCCACTCCGTATAGCAACTTGCTCAATTACCTGAGATAAACACGCTAAAAAGGGTCAACACAAAGGTTGAGTGAAATTCATAGGTTTAAAATGTAATAATTGAATACGGGTTATTATATGGAAATATTGGCATTATTGGTATAATTATCATGGAGAACAGTATTATCATGGGAAAACAGTTGAATATTATCATATGATTGAATGCAAGTCATTATAATGGTAATAATTGCAACGAATACAATTATCATGTAAAATCAGGATAACATTATTATTGTACCTAAGCTCATGACATCAATACATTAACAGGGAAATCACCGTAGTGATATTGGTTAGGGACAGATGTCCCCGTGGAAAAGGTAACTTGCCAAGGTTACCTATTAGGAAAATATTGTGTGTTGGTTACCCCAAACATGGGTATACAAATAAGGCCGTCACCCCAATAGAATCTATTCATCAAAATTCGCGTTCACTCGCAATGCAGTAATATTAATGATTCATGACATGGAATCATGGCATGTAAGCCTACTTAGGCAATAATATATCTGGATAGCATACATTTAGAAAAAACACTTGCATTCATGGTTTATATCAGGTATCACAGGTTTATAAAGTATTCAAAAGATTGAAATATGGGGTTATGAATTCATTAAGCCTTTGAAAAGTAATCACATTGTTATAAGATAAACGAGTATGTAAAAGAGTTTGTAACAAGCATGTATCCCCCTCGCGGGTTTATAAAACATTCAAAAGATTGAAAAGCGAGGCTATGAACTCACCTGATAGGTAGATGTAATAAATATTCTGAAATGAAAGCTGACGACCTTATCACAATCTTTAACTGGAATGTTGTTATAATAAATGATGTAGACAGCCACGTCAACAACCTGGTAGAATATGTTCAAGTCTTAGGATGAATCTACTTTAGAATTTGTTTAAGAGTTCTTGAGTTGATTGAAGATTTTGGAATTATTGTTCACTGTTCGAGCCATCTTAATTCAGAAGTTATTCAGTAAAACGTTTGAGGAGCTAGGGCACCTCTTAAATCGTAAACACAACAACTCAGTCAGAAGTAATAACCAAGATGATACTCTTAATATGGAAGCTCCCTAGTATAGTGATATGATATAATCGGTTTTATGCGTTTTAATCCCTATCTGGAAATGGTAGCACGAGAAGCGTTAATTAAAAATTATGTATTTTAAGGTTTTAAACATGATTTTATACTTTTTCAAAATGTTACACTTTAGACCCTGGGGTTTGAAAAATTGCAAATAGGCCCCTAAGGTTTGCACTTTTACAAACTTTGGTCCTTCAACTTTGAAAGATATACCAAGTAAACCTTGGACTTTGAAAAGTGTTATAATGATCCCTGTAGTTTTAACTTTGAGAACATGACAACTTTTAGTTTTTTAGTTATAAGTTCTGAAATTACGATATATATCCCTTGCTGGATTATAATTACAAATCATGTCCAAAAATTTCATGCAAGATTATTAAATTTCATTAGATATTTATAAGTTTATAATAAATAAATATGAAGATTTAACATTACACAGTTTAAATAACAATTCGTTAAGCTAGGAAGTAAAACGGGTCAAATTAGGGTTTAAATGTAAAACGGTATGTTTAAGTTCAAAATTCCTTCATTTATTATTAAGTAGTTATTTTAGACTTAGGTTAAGCATGATGGATAGATCTATAACAATATTTTAAACATTATACATTTAGTTTTAAGATAAACGCAATAACTTGGGTTTCGCGTGTCGGTTTTGGATCAAAACTAAATATGAGCATGAATAGAGTTATGAAACGTTACAAGAGTATGTTAGGATCATATGGAAACATTTTAAGGGTGTATGTTAGCAGGATATTAGAACATTCAAACTGGGTTGACTTCAAGGATCAAAAATGGTGAAATGGGTCGTTTCAGTAGTATTTTCCATCGTACGCCTTGTATCTTTACTCTGAGGATTCAATTCTTTAGGGATTCGTTATTGAAATTCATTAATGATCTAGGATCATATTGGGAGTAAAGGATTTCTACCTTATGGGTTTGAGAAAGAAGAGATGTGGTGCGAGTTGTAATGAAGACATAAGGTCCCTATTTATAGTGTTTTTGAAACTTAGGGACCAAGGTGAGGGGGTGAGGTGTCATGATCTGATATAGCTGAGTTAGAGGCTCTAGGAGATGACAAGGAAGAGCTAGAATAGTAGCTAGGATGTGTTGTAAGACTTACAAGGGGTGTTTGTGTCCACGGCTAAGAAAAGAAGAAACAAGAAGATTCATGAGACTATGTGCTCTTAAATTTGACCAAGGAATGGTCTAAGCAGCTGGGTAAGCAGCTTGAGGGTTTCTAGAAGAGGTTCACATAATAATCTTGCACTTGGAATGGTTTAAAATGGGTCAAAATTGATGGTTGAAAGGGTTGGGTTGTTTGGGTTTGACTGGGTTTACAAGTTTTCAAGCCTTTATTTCATTGTGTATGGATAAGGATAGTTAATAATGTCACTAAGGACGATTATAAGAAGTATTAACAAAATATTAGCAATTTGTTTGGGGCTGAATACGGGTTAGATTTGAAGAAATGGGGTCCACGGGGGAGTTAAACTAGGGCCTAATTAGGGTTTTTTATGGTTTCCTTGGCTTATATTTGTGTAATCTTGTCAAAGGTGATTGATACTGATCTTGGGAAATGTTATAATGGATTTCTAAATGGGATTGATCATTGGTTATGTTAAAATGGGTCAAATGAAATAATAAGCCGTGGTTTGAATTGTAGGGCTCGTATTGGAATCATTAGGGTTTTCTAGGCTTTGATATCTTGCACATGTTGATGCAAGGAGTTTAACGATGGATAATGGTTTAAACTATTTATGGGTTTTATAATGACTATGGTTGTTTACATGGATAAAGTGGTTAGAAACGAGATAAACGGGTCAAAGTTACATTTAGTGCATAATTAGGGTTTCTTGGATTCGTTTCTTGTATAATTGATGTAGAATGATGAAATGATGATGGATGATGATTGAACATGATTGATAATGTTGTAAATTAAGTTTATTACAACTTATTTGGGTATTGGTTTAGGTTTTTAATGGTTAAAAACAAGAAACGGTCATGGTTTAGTATTTTGCTGGGTTTCTAACTTTTGAATTAGGGTTTTGAGTGTAAAAAACTGTGTATGAAAGCTTATTTGAATAGACTAATAGGTGTACAACTTTGTACATTGAGTATAGTAGTTGGTACATATGTGGTGGTGAAGAAATTGGGAATGAAAACGGTGGCAAAACGGCTATTTGAGTCATGCTTAATGAACTTGTACATTGAGATTTTAGGGTATTGTACTTTGACTTGAAGAGATTTTATATTTCAAATGAGATGTTATATTTCTTGTACATATACTTTAGTAGCTTGTGCATTCACTTTAGATGTTAATCTTTAATAAAATTAGGGTTTAGGGATACCGATAATGTTTAAGTAGTTTTGTTATAATGTTGTAATTGATTCCTCATATGAGTAATGTACTTTGTAATAATGATATTATGATATTGAATTGGTATATTATGATGATTGCTTGGCATATATGAAGACAGGATTGCCATAGATAGGTTGCGTGAGCTCGTCTACTCTAGTTATGCAAGTTATATAATATATTAAGATATTGGCAAAGTAAGTAATGTAATAAAGAGAAAAATTTCCCCGTATAATTGTGTAATAGTTTAAAAATAGGTTTTCCATTTTGATGAGATTCTGGGGTTGTTATAGGGTCCTCCACCCCTTACAGAAATCTCTGTCCGAGATTTAGCTAAAGTTGATTTAAATAGATGTTAGTACCGGGCATGAATTTAAGTTAGGCTAATCAAGGTCACAAGTTCACGTGTGTGATGCATTTATAATTATGTTGCGCACCATAATTATAATTACCTCCTTTCATACATCTACTTATTTTTCCAAGACCACATCTCTCGATGATAGAAAATAGAATTTCTCCAGATCCTAATAAAACCTAGGTGGATGGAATACGTTGCGCCACTCAGATCGCAAGAAATCATTATTTCATTATCTTTAAGTCAACATAATAAGAAGCTATCACCAAGTCTTGGTCAAAATTTTCATACCTAGTGGTATTGAAATCATTTGACATGATAGATTCTTGTGTGTTTCCTTGTTATTACGTTGCAGAATATAACAGAGAATTTTAGTATATGGAGATCATGGAATGAGTGATGTTAAGGAATGATTATGAATTTGTAGAGAGTTTGCTATTCACGTGAGTACAACCTTTTGGAAATGAATAGATATTCGAAGGTAATAATGAAATGAGGTATAATGATAATGCTTAAGGGATTGTTTTATACAAAAGGATTGAAAAAACTTGTTTGAAAATATGTTATATTACTTAAGCTACTTATTTATATTTAGTCACTTACAAAAAGAATGATCCAACTCTTGTAACTAGAATTTATTAATTCATAGTTCAAGGATTTATAATTTCCAGTATTCAAAATGAAGAAGCATTCTAATTCATTTCAATAAGATGATCATAAATCGTCTTACCTAAGCATAAAAACATGATATGATAATGTGTAGAAAATGATATGATCATGAATGGTTAGATAATATTGAGATGTTGATTGTACTGACGCCCATATAATCGAGGATGAAAATTTATGTTGTAAAGGTATGAGGAAAGTATTTAGAGTTTAAGTATGATAGAATCGACAAATAATGTCGAGTTTTGATACCACCAGATAACAAGATGTAACGGAATTATTACTTTTATTTCTTGGATATACGAACTTTACATATGAAAAAGAGTTGATACTTATGGTACATGTCTCAAGATTTAGTTGAGAGATTGAGTGATGTTGGAAAATAGATGTGGATATTTAGCACGAATTTGATCTTCACGTTCCCATGTAAATTCAGAGTTCCATCTTACTTTGACTATAGGGATGCATCTTCGTCTTAGTTGCTTGATTTCTCGATCCATAATCTCCACTGATTCTTCCATATAGTTAAGTTTATCATCAAGCCAAATTTCTTTCTTTGGAATGATGAGGGGTCGTCACATAGGCTTTTCTTATAAACGTGAGAAGTATCGTTGTCTGTTTTTTATGAGCACTGACTTTTGTAATGCCCTTTCTCTCCACAGGCATGACAAGTTACAGACACTGATAGCAGGTTGCTTCCCGTGGCTGGTCCTTTGCTTCTGCAGTTCCTGGTCAGATGACCCACCTTGTTGCAATTTTGACACTTAACAGTGCAAACTCATGTGTGATGCAGGGTGCGTCTTGTACACAAAGGGACATTTCCATGGTATTTCTTGGTAGGATAAGTCCTAATAGTTTCTTGTCTTCTATGCTACTGTTGGTGGTAATGGTTGTTTTTGTTGTGGTTGTCTGGGTAGTTATTTTTGTTAATGTGATTGTTGGAATGATTATTGTTGTTGTGTTTGGGATAGTTGTTGTTGGTGATGTTTCCTCTATCTTCAAACTTTCTTTTGTGATCGTTGATTCCTTTTCTTGCTACTGGAGTTCCGCTTGTCCCGGTGTTCTTGTTAGTATTGTCAGTATTTGCCATTGATGCAGCTTGTGTTTTCAGAGCCGAGGAAATGCCATCATTAATTAGTTGCCGGATGGCAGCTAAAGTTATGGCTGGTGTTTCAAATGATGACTTCCTTTTGGGAGGCATCCTATCAACATAAGATAACACGTAATAAGAATGACATCCTAAGTTATAAAAGAGAATGTGATGCTTAAAATGCTTAAAGAGAAATGCTTATTTTTGAATTTTAAGCACTTAGGGGTTATGGTATGATTCATGAAGACAGAGATAATGATGCAATTGATGAAAGATTAGATAAGTTGGAAACAATATGGTACGAAAACGGGAATTGCCTTTATAAAAAACTTGCCTTTTTTACTGTACATAGTCTAAATTTGAACACGCGATTTTATTTATACCATACAACCCATGGCTAGGATACAGCTGAAACTAGTTTAAGAGTGTGTTTTGAGCCGTAGATGACATCCAAGAAGATCCTCCTGACCGTTTGGGTGACTAAAAAGGAAAAAAAAAAAGAGCTTGGATTTCTCAATGATTTGTTCCAAGATAGAAATTCTGTAGTAACAAAAGCAATCTTATCCCTTTTTGCCCAACGCTTCTTGAAGTATTGATAATTTGCATACGGATTTTCTTGAGTTCGGTCTTTAGTTCGTCACTCTAGAACTAGAATTTAAGCTAGAAGTTGGATGATCATTCCATATGGTTCTTGAGTTCGTTGATGGAGTCTTGGAGATTTTCTATATCCGGTTGGTGACGAATCTAAATGTCATTGATGATGTCTCCCAATTCAGTAATCCTGATGCGGGCTAGAGAAATGTTATGGTTGCTACACATTTGTTTCCTCTGGAGTTTGGTGATCTGGGCTCGAGCTTGTTGAAGTTCAACTTCCAAAGTATCGAAATCTTGCTGGATAATTACTCGTCCTTTTTCGAGACCTTCGACTTTATCTTTTATATGCACAATACGATCAAGAGAGTTATCCTAAGTAATTCATAATTTCTTCGATTTGTTCCTCATGACACTCTATACTTGTCTTTCAAGAGCCTTCACCTATCTCAAAGGCTTGAGGTAGGGAAGAGGTAGAAGATGATCGACCTTGTTTCTTTGGTGACAGAAGCTCTTTCGGAAGAAAGAATTCTTGGGGTTTAGGTATTAAAGATGGAGGTATGATTGTTGGAGGCGGGATAGGTGATTTTTTAGTATAAAAGGCTTGCAAAGCTTTCATGTAAGGATCGTCATGAAATAACAAAAGAGTTGGTGAAGTTAGCGGGACAATTCCAAATGAGTTGGAAGAACTAGAGTAAGTTTTTCCTGGTGAGGTTGGGATATAATCCGGAGAAGCCGAACGATAGTTTGGGAAGTTAGAGGAAAAGGCATCCTCCATATTGGAAGTAGGATGGTCGGGAGAAGACATCGTTCTGTTTAACAACCCAGCGGTAAATAACATAAGTTATTTATTTAGTAATATAATAGTTATGTATCTTTACATATGTAACACCTCCATTTTTACAATATAGCAACGGAAGTAGGATGGTCGGGAGAAGACATCGTTGTTGGAAAAATTTAGTTATCATTCATTATAATCAGAGTTTTTACAAAATGCAGGTCCCAAAATCTAAAACATCATGTTTGAATGATAACAGTTCAGCCATCTTCGAGTCCATGCCACTCCGTACCGCGACTTGCTCAATTACCTGAGATAAACATGCTAAAAAGGGTCAACACAAAGGTTGAGTGAAATTCATATGTTTGAAATGTAATAATTGAATACAGGTTATTATATGGAAATATTGGCATTACTGGGATAATTATCATGGAGAACATTTAATATCATGGAGAACAGTATTATCATGGGAAAACAGTTGAATATTATCATATGGTTGAATGCAAGTCACTATAATGGTAATAATTGCAACGAATACAATTATCATGGAAAATCAGGGTAACATTATTATTGCACCTAAGCTCATGACATCAATACAAACAGGAAATCACACGGCGGTAGTTGATATTGGTTAGGGACAGATGTCGCCCCGTGGAAAAGAATAATTTGCCAAGGTTACCTATTATGACAAATCTAGTGTGTTTGGCTATACCCAAATGGATGGGTATACAAACGGAGCCGTCCTCCCCAATATATCTATTCACAATATTCGCAATCCACGTCTCGCAATGCAATTAATTAATGATTCATGATATGGAAATTATGGCACTGGAAGCTACCTTAGGGCAATAATATATCTGGATAAGCAACATTTTAGAAAATCAACTTGCATTCATGGTTTATAGCAGGTATTACAGGTTTATAAAGTATTGAAATGTGAGGTTATGAACTCATTAAGTCTTTGAAAAGTAATCACATTGTTATTATATAAATGAGTATGTAAAAGAGTTTGTAACAAGCATGTATCCCCCTCGCGGATTTATAAAACATATAAAATGAGTAAAGGCGAGGTTATGAACTTCACCTGGTAGGTAGATGTAATAAATATTCTGAAATGAAAGCTGACGACCTTATCACAATCTTAACCGGGGAATGTTGATATAATAAAATGATAGTAAATAGCCACGTCACACAACCTGAGTAGAATATGTCAAGTCTTAGGAAGATTTACTTTATAACTTTTTGGTTTAAGATGTTATAAGTTATGATTGAAGAGTTTGGAATAATTGTATCCACTTTTCGCAGTAAAGCCATCATAATTCAGAAGTCATTCAGTAAACGTTTGAGGAGCTAGGGCACTTTAAATCGTAAACCCAACAACTCAGTCAGAACGTAATACCAAGATGAAACCTCTTAATATGAAGCTCCCTAGTATTGTGGTACAATATAGCTTCCGGATGATCGGTTTTAAGCGTTTTAATCAATATCTGGAAATGTTAAGCACGTCAAGCGTTAATTAAAGTTATGTCTGGTAAGGTTTTAAACATGATTTTATACTTTTTCAAAATGTTACATTTTAGACCCTAGGGTTTGGAAAATTGCAAATAGGTCCTTGGAGTTTGCATTTTTACGACTTTGGTCCTTCAACTTTGTAAGATATACTAAGTAAACCTTGGACTTTGAAAAGTGACATAATAGATCCCTGGAGTTATAACTTTGATAAAATTACACTTTTAGCCCTTTTAGTTATAAGTTTTCGAAAGTTACGATATATACCCCTTGCATGGATTATAATTACAAAACATGTCCAAATTGCCATGCAAGCTTTATTTAACATTTCATTAGACATTTATAAGTTATAATAAACTAAAATATGAAGTTTTAACACAACACAAGTTTAAAATAACGATTCGTTAAGCTAGGAAGCAAAACGAGTCATATTAACGCGTGGGTTTTAAGTTCAAATTCCTTCATTAATCAATAAAGTAGTTATTTTAACATTAGTTAAGCATGCTAGGATAGATTATAACAATATTTAACCATTATAACATTTAGTTTTAAGAAAAACGCGAAATTAGGGTTTCGGGTGTACGGTTTTGGATCAAAACAGAAAATGAGCATGAATTGAGTTATGAAACTTTAACAAGAGTATATTTAGGATCATATGAACATTATAAGGGTGTAGTAGCAGAAGTAGAACATTCAAAACCTGGGTTTGAGCTTCAATGATCAAAAATGGTGGAAACGGGTCATTTCGGGTAGTATTTCCACTCGTACGCCTTGTATCTTTACTCCGGGGCTTCAATTCTTCAGGGCTTCACTTCTTGAACTTATTTTATGATCCTAGGAATCATATGGGGGAGCAAAGGATTTGCTGCATTAGGTTTTGAGAAATGAAGAGAATGGTGTGTGCGAGTTTTTAATGAACAACCAAGGACCTTATTTATACTAAAATGGAGGCATGGTGACTAAGATAGCTTCATGATCTGGTCTTGGACGTGTGGAGCAGCTAGGGGGTGATGTTTTGAAGCTACATGATGAGTCTTGAGGTCCCTAGCAGGCTAGGATTGCAAGTGGAAGGTTTTTAGGGTGTTTTGGTGTTCGCTGGTTATTGGAACAGAAAACAAGGCCATGTTCTTCTCAGAAAATTTGTACCAAGGATTGGGGTCTAAGAAGGACGAATAAGCTGCTTGAAGGTTTCTAGAAGAGTTCTTAGGTGGTCATTTGCACATGGTAGCAATTTAGAGGGGTTAAAATGGTCATAGAAGCAAACCGGGTCTATTTTGGGTTCAACGGGTTCTTCAAATTTTTAACAATGTACATTGTGTAATAAATGATTAAGGAATGATGAAAAGGTTGTTAAGGTCTGGGATTAAATTAATTAGCAAATATAAGCAATTCTGTTTGGGTAAAACGGATTATAAATGAAAATGGGAGTACGGGTACAACAAAGGGCCTCGTTTAAGGGTTATCTTGACTTTCATGGCTTATATATTGCATACTTTTGAATAAGAATGATGGAATACAAATACTAGAGCATATATAAAGTTTTATTAATGAAATTTTTGGGTCGTTGGTTAATTTCAAATGAGTTTAAATAGAGAAACGTGTCCAAATAACAATTAGGGCATAATTAGGGTTTTCTAGATTCGTTAAGGTTTCTAGGCTTTGATTTCTTGCACATTGTCAAGTAAATGATAGATGGTGATTTGTAAACTTATTTTATGAGTTTAAAATGGCCCTTGGTTGGTTGTTTGGGATTAGAATGGTTTAAAACAAGTAAACGGGTTAAATGAACCAATTAGGTATATTTAGGGTTCCTAGGATATGTTTTACGTACAAGTGAAGTAAAATGATAAAGTATTGATGAAATAATGATTGAATAGGATTTATATGATTGTAAAATAAGTTATTACAACTTAATTGAGTGTTGGTTTGGGTTTACAATGGATAAAAGCCAAGAAACGGGTCATGGTTTAGAAACTAGCTCGGTTTTTGGGTTTAGGGTTTTGAATTAGGGTTTTGAGTATAAAAAGATGTATGAAAGCTTATGAATATAATAATTAGGGTTTACACATTGTATATTGAGTGTAGTAACTTGCTTAAGTGGTGGTGAAGAAATTAGAATGAAAACGGAGGTAAAACGGCTATTTTAGAGATCATGCTTAATGACTTGTACATTGAGCTTTTAGAGATTTGTACTTTGACTTGAAGAGATTTTATATTTCAAATGAGATATCATATTACTTGTACATATGCTTTAGTAGCTTGTGCATTCACTTTAAGGGTTAACCCTTCCATGAGATTAGGGTTTGGAGGTATATGATAACGGTTTAGAGCCCGTTTTGATATAACGTTGTGAATGGTACATTATAGGAATAATATACTTTGTAATAAGGATATGATGATATTGACTTGACATGTTATGATCTTTGATTGACATATATGAAGACAGGATTGTCATAGATAGGTTGCGTGAGCTTGTCTACTTTAGTTATGCAAGTTATATTATATATTGAGATATTGTCAATACAAGTAATGTAATAAAGCGAAAAATTTCCCCATACAATTGTGATAATAGTAAAATAGGTTGATGAAAATTCTTGGGTTGTTATAGTTAAATTAAGCTAAAAAGGCTGAATGCTTAAAACTGGAAATGCCCTTAAATAATAAACTAAGCAAACCTATTATGAAAAAGACCCAAGGGCGAGTTGGTTAAGTGTGTGTGGTGTTGAGACGTGTGTGTGCTAAGGGGGAGGTCTCAAGTTCGACCCCTAAGACTTCCTTTTTGCTAAAACTTTTTATTTTTGAAAACTTATTTTTGAAAAAGCTAAATAACCTGAAAATAAGAAACTTTTGTAAAAGGACTTTTTATAAAACTTAGGAAATAAGCCAGAAAAAACTATTGAAAATGACAGGTTTGGTATTTAAGCTTTTGAAGTATAATAAGCTAAAACTGTTTTGGCTTTTAGAACTTAATAAGCTAAAAGAAAAGGCAAATAAACTAAAGCAGACCAAGACTCAACCTATTAAGCTCTAAGAACTAGGAAACAAGCAAAATGAATAAGCTGAAAACATCAAAAAGGAAAAGAGACAGTGGACTCAGAGATAGGATTCAAAAAACTTAAGACCAAAGTTTGAGCTACTATAAAAGGACTAATATGCACTAGGTATAAGCTAAAACATGAAAACAGATAAAGAATGAAAACCAAGAAGAACATAAAAGCTAGAAATAAGAAATTTGGAAAAGTTAATAAGCTAGAAAAAAAGAATAGAAAAGATGGCAGACACACACTACTTTTGTTTTTGGTTTTTCTAAGTGAACAAGCAGTTTTAAGACAAGATTGCTAAAATTTAAACTAAGGCAACTAATCAAAAACCTCAAAACAGGACTAATCTATATCCTAATAAGCTCATAAACATCAAAAATAACCAAAATCATCAAGAACTTGAACCTTAAAACTGCTAATGAAAATATGTTATTTAAGAACTATGCCTAAAACAATTTTGGCTTGAAAACTTTTAAAAGACATTACTAAGGCTAAAAACTCAAATCCTTAAGTACCTAATGCATTTAAATGCAGAACTAAAACAATTCTAATCATAAATCATAAACTCTAATGCCTCACTTAAGAATTCTAAACAAAGCAGTACCATAAACCTTTAATGAAACAGTATACCTAAAAACCATGAATTCAATCCTTAAATTCTAATAAATCCCAATCAAACATTGTTAAAAACTCCTAATAACTCAGATTTGAGGTTAACAAGTATGAATCCAAAGCATTTAGTGATCAAACAGTATCAACTATGAATTAACACTACAAATCCAAACACCCTTTTAAAACTCAGAACTCAATATTTAAGCTAAAACAAATCTTGCAAAACTTTGATTTTCTAAAACAGATATTGAACCTAAACAATTAATACTAATAAAGCCCCCCAATATTAATGAAATTTAAAGCACTTATCTAATAAGCAGAACTAATAAGCTAACTTAACTATTAAAAAGACAGATTCTAAGTGACCATAAAATAAGCTAAACCAAACTAGAAACTAGACATATTTAAGCAATAACAAGACAGAATAAGCAATTATAAGCAGGTAATAAGCATAATGATAAGCAACTCACAAATTAAGCTTTAAATGAAAGGAAAGGGGAAGTACATTTGTCCAAGCTAAACAGGGACCTTAAGTGCTCTATAGAGCTTAAATCAACAAGCTCCAGCTTATCATAGATAAGCTATTATTGTCCATAAGCCTGTCCAAATCTGGCTTATCATCCATAAAACAAGCTGAGGTAAATTTAGGGTGGATTTTTGAGTGAAACAAACTCAGTTAAGCTTTGAAGGCTTAACTGAGTATAAACTAGCTTAAGTATGATTTGAGAGCTTAAATAGCTTATTTAGATTAAAACTGAGCTTAATTGAACTAATAATGCAATAAGCAAAAAACTTGAATTAAACATGAACTAAATGAAAACTAAGATTTTATTGATTAAACAAACTGAGTACAAGCTTTTAAGAAGGAAAATACATTAAAATTAAAACATTAAGCTAAAAACGACTACAATAAGCTAAAATACTAATTAAGCTAAATTCCTACATTAATCCTACTCCTAGATGATCAATTATGTGTGTGAGGTCCTCTTTATATAGTGATGAGATGAACATTCTAGCCCTTTGAGATGCTCCCCCATCCTTCAATCACAGCCATCCATCAATAACTATCCCAACTCATCAAATCTTGACCGTTGAATCTAGTGCCACGTTTGATTAGCCAATCAAATCGTTGGGGATTGCCAGCGTGGCTAAATAAGTTGTCAGAGGTGTCAGTAATTGTTTCTAGAAATATTTTAAGCGTGGGGTGAATTGGTTTTACCCTGAGGTCGTGTGTTATGTTTGGCAGGGATGGGAGGGAAAGGAGATGGTGAAATAGTAAGTTTGACCAATGGAGGTTTGACCCGTGTAAGTGTTATAAAAATGGTGTTGGGCTTAGGAATTCTAAATTTGGGGCCAAGTAAATGTTAAACGGTTTTTTTTAAAAATGTGTAATAGGATTTTAAACTTATATAAAATGCTTAAGGTTTTTATAGATAGCATGTTAATGGGCTGACCCGGCCCATTAAGATGGGAACGGGCTGGCCCATTAAGGATGTCTATGCCTTCGGCTTTGGTTTTTCGCGCTCTTTCCATTTCCGTGCTCGGCTTTGTTCGTTTTTGCTTTGTTTTTGACCTTTTTGTGACATATCCGTACCTGCAAGACACAATTCACAAAACAAACAAATACAATGCATTTTTATGTATTTCTGGTCATTATTGGTCTTTTTAGCTTGTTTTATTAGGCAAAAGGTATGTGTATTTAAGCACATACCAAAATCCCTCATACTAAGCTATTGCCATGTCCTTACGCAATATCATAAATATAAACTTAGAAAACCAAAATTTTCAACCCCCTTAGACTAATTACCTTGAAAAGTAGCTAAGTGTTCATCTAAGGGGATTAAGAAATTATTAGTTTTGAAAAGCTCCCCGTTTTACCATTTATATGCATTTATTATATATATTCATACATATCATAATTTCACGGAGCAAGAAACACTAAAAGGATAAATTCATTGTCCTTGATTTTTCACCAGCCCCAAACTAAGCTTAAAAATGAAATCATTGTTAAATACAAGTTAAGATGCTAACACTACTCATAAATGCTAATTGTGAATGCATAGCTACTTTTCGCTCCCTTATTCCTAAGTCCTCTAAAGATTTTATTATTATTATTTGTGACAAATAAATTAAAGACTTATTTATATAAAGTAAACCCGGTTTAGACCACAATTAGTTTGAAATCCTTTCCTAAAGGGACGATATGGTGAGAATAAGGTCCACATTAAGGTTCTAATTTCCCATGATTTAGGGGTTATCTTTTTTATTTCATCTGAAACAACCTAACTACGAGTCCAGAGACGGAGGCTTTATTTAGATAACCCTAAAGTCGAAATTTGGCTTTATTTTTATTATTTTTACAACATTATTAAACCTTGGTCCTTTAAACAACTGCCACATCGGTATGCGAGCCGACCATGATCCAGGAGTCTTATTTCGACCTCGGTAATTTTCTCGACCTTTTAGAAGGCTGCAACATCGGTTGTGAGCCGGCAAGATGCAACAAATTTTTATCAGTCTCGGATTATTATTATGTGCCTTATTTAAAAGACTGCAACATCAGTTGTGAGCCGGCAAGATGCAGTAAACTTTTATCAGCCCACTGTTTTATTATTATTATTACCTACACCCTTTAAACGACTGTCACATCAGTATGTGAGCCGACCATGATCCAGAAGTCTTATTTCGGCTTCGGTTTATTACATAACTTATTATTATTATAGCCAAATTTCAAGTCCTGTGGTCTTTTAACAACTACCACTTCGGTTGTGAGCCGGCAAGAGACAGTAGCCTATTTCCCCGCAACACTAACAAAACCTCGATGTGTACCTTACTTTCACCAGAAGGAATCTCTACGAAGTGATTTAAACTAAGAATCGCAAAAACCTAAAGTAACTTTTATTTATTCACAGTTATATACCGTTTATTAAGCTGATGGGAGCAAAAAGCCATAATTAACCTCTATGAGCCTTAAAGAGATCCAACTACTCTATGTTTAGCATCTAACTTATATAAAACTCTATTATTTTTCGTTCTTCACAAATTTAAAATCTTTAATAAAAAGATCCACGAATGCTTAGTCTAAAAGTTAAGGGGCAAGCTAGCTTAGCATCTAACTTATATTCAACTCTATCATTTTTCGTTTCTTTGCAAAATTTTAAAGTTAAGCAAACGCTAAGTCTCGAAAGCTAAAGGGAAAGCTAGAGTTTAAAACTTGGTCAAGTCAAAAGCTACCTAATTCTACGGGCCTACTTATTTATATATTTATATATTTTCATCATTTTTTCTCATTTTTTTAATTATATATATTTTTTATATATATATCATAATAAAACAATAAAAATTTTAAAATTTTGGTCAAAACGGGGTTGCGTGAGAACACATATAGGCACAGGTAAGATCATATTTCGGCAGAAATCCCCCCACACTTAGAATGGAACATTGACCTCAATGTTCAAAAGCATCGGGTTTTACCCCTACAATTAGGAACGAAAAAGGCAAATGCAAAAAATTCCAAGTGTGAAAGGGGAAACACAATATATATACATGATCAGGATTGAGGATTCCAAAATAAGCAGAAGATCGAAGACCGGGCGATTGGAGGATTGAAAACAAGCATGGGTCTTCATGATCTTAAGGAATCCTACAAAAACGGAACCACATACCATAGAAAGAAGCACACCTCACACTTGGGCTATAAAATCACACTCTTATTTATTAAGAAAATAGAAAGAAGAAAAGACACGGGTTGCCTCCCGAGAAGCGCTTGTTTTTGTGCGAGTCTCTAGCTTAACTCTCCCCATATCATTGATATATTCGGGACGAAACATGTGGAAGAGCAAATCTCAATCGGACTTTCATTCAAGATGTTTAGATAAACATTGAAGCACATGAAAGTTCCACTTCGATGAGATACCACCGGCTCAAGAGAATAGCAACTAAAAATAGAGATACCGGGGTCAAAGATAGTATCTTCACTCCCGGAGGAGAGAAAAAGAAAAGAATTCACCGGATAGGTGAAATAAGGAAGAAAAATTCAGATAACATATGTGAGGGAAAGACAATGGCGATCCTCAAAGGGTAAGCTCACATATGTTGGAGAAAAAATTTTCTCCAGAATCTCGGGGTCGAAAACTTTGTCCTCAGTCATCAGGTCATCAATTAGAGCATCGTACAAAATCTTCTTTCATTCATTCTCTTTAGATTCCAAATCAAATAAATCATCATTCTCTTCCAGAGGCGGTTCATCGGTGAACCCCTCGAGAATGGAAGAAACGATTATCTTAGGAGTAGACAGATCATGGTGAAGTAGAAGCTCAATCTCATCAACGTCGCCACCTAGGTCGAAACATTCATCCTCATTAGCATCAAAAAGAGGTGTGACTAACAAAGTCGGATCATCAAAGTTAGAAACATAAGAGTCTTTACTCTCGATGTTCTCTAACACCTCATCAAAAAGAGGATTTACGTCACTAGAGATGTATTCGTCATCGAATTCGAAAAGAGGGTTCGAGTAAATTTTAACATTATCTTCCAGAACGTCCTCATCGGATAGTGACTCGTCATCACTAGAGATACAATCATCATTTGAATCAAAGAGAGGGTTAGAGAAAGTCACGGATTTTTCCTTAGGAATGTTAATGGGAGAGAAATCATTACACGAAGGTAAATCACAATCACTATCACTCCCGGATGTATCCTCGGACTCACTTGGGATTGGAACAAGGTCCTCAACACTAGACTTTATGAATTCGTCCGATTCCTTTTCAGGAATAGTGCTAAGTTCCTCATTCCCCATGATGAGAGAGTCCTCGGGCTCCAAAGTCGGTAAAACGGGTGTGATTGCAATAGACGGAGGTATTTGAGAAACAATTTCATTCAAAGGAATAGTACTCTCCTCGTAATCATCGTAATCATAAAAAGAATTGAAACGTCGCGAAGGCTCGGTAGTATAAGTACTAAGTTTAGCCACCTGCTCTAGATGCTGAAGCTCTTTCTTTTTATTAATCTCAATACTCATTCCATTGAATTTACCTTTAAGCTCATCAATCATACTTTCACATTCCCTTCTAAAACGAATATCTATTTTCTCATTACGATAATCTTTAATCTGTAAGTCATTACTTAAACTTAACATTTCATCTAAATAATGCTGCTTTAGATCCTCCATATCTTGGATACTCATTTCTTGAAGAGGTGATTGATCGATGCTAGCCGCCTGCTTTTGTTGAAGTAACTTTTCACAAAATGATTGCATCATTTGAAGAAGTTCATACATCTTTTGCTGATTAAGGTTCTCTTGAATACTCGGAGGCTGATGATTGATGGAATATTGCGGGGGTTGGTCAAAACCGGAATAGTTAGGCTCAAAATAGTTTTGATTCATCGGTTGACATTGAAAACTTTCATGAGGACCCCCACAGTTTTCACAGCAAAGATATTGTTGTGGAAAACTCGGTGAATTTTGTGGATAATAATTATCACTAAAGTTTTGATTGTAGCTCGGTTCCTGCTCATAGACAAGCGGGAACCGTGGTGGACAATCATAACCATGGTGAGAATCATTTCCACATAACTCGCACGAGTATGTCTCGTACTGGGGTTGTGGAGGGTAGTCGGAAAAATTTGGAAGATCATTGAAAGAATTCGGATTTGGATCATAAGCGAATGAATCTCCATCTCCAAAACAGCATACAGAACAAACTTCATCCATATAATTTCTTCTACACCGCACACAAGTACACCGTTGAAAAATATCACCAAACGGGCCTCCACACTTAAAACAACTACGTGGGGTGAATGTCGACATAAGAATTAAAGAAATAAGAGGATAAAGAAGATAAGAATTAAACGAAATAAGAGGATAAAGGAGAATATTTTTATATTTTTATAAAGATAATAAAAATAAAAATAAAAATATTTTTGGAATTTTTTAATATTTATAAAAAAAGGAAAAATAAAAATAAAATAAGAAGAAAAATATTTTTGAATTTTTATATTTTTAATAAGTATGAAAATAAACTTTCCGAAGAAAGGATCTTCAAGACACTAACTTCAAACACCACGTGTAGATCGTACATCTCTCCCCGGCAACGGCGCCATTTTGATAAACGTCAAACGTGTGTCGTAATAATATATAGTATATCCCGTTACTTTAGGAAAAGTAATAGTCTATCTTTCGAGTGTCGTTTCCATGGCGAGAGATGAATTGAAATCCATGTTAATGTTTTTGAAGTATAATTTTTGATTATCTTTTAATGATTTTGGTTTAAAAACTATTTTTAATACGAAGAAAATTAAACTAATTTTAATACTAGAATTATAATAAACAATTAAACTACGAGAATTATGCCAAAATAATCTAAAAGATTTATAATACGAAAATGCTTGCTAAGTGACGTGAAAAGTTCATCAACTGTGAATTAAGGTCTATTAACGATTTAATTTCCTTAGAAAAGATAACTATCTCACAACGTTGGTTTATTTTGACAAAAATCTTTCAAAAAGATATTAATCACTAGATGTGTAATTTGACTATTTCTCTGGCTTTTGCCCTTCGAAACATTCAAACTATAAATCTAAATAATCAAAGATTATTAATTAATTAAACCCTTTTTTAAATCCACACTTAATTCCCAATTCACAATATCACTTAACAATCACTAATTAAACTACTCGCTATTGATAATGATAACTATGCTACGGGAAACAACTAAAGTAATAATAATAGCGACTAAGCTACACATGGCTATAAACATAAAAACATAATACAAATAAAGAGGTAAAAGGGAAAAGAATACCGAATGGGACTAGGAATGTGAAAATGGCAAGATGAGAACCGTTTCATAAGCCACAAACCAAATCAAGCCGATATCCCTCTTGCACCACTACTGTTTTTTCTAACTAATCTACTATTGTAGCTCCTAAACCTTTGAACATCAACAACAAACTTAAAACCATACTCGGATCCTAAACCTGTTGTTATATCAAAATGAGTATCAAATCAAACAATCTATTTAAACGAGCCAATATAAAACAAATCTGAACCTGGAAATTCCGACATCACCCCGTTCGATTCATAACCCAAAACCAAATCTGCTGTTATATTTAAAACTACTCCTACTGCTATTTCACAAACGATCGAAACAACAAAGATCTGAATATACAATCAGAATCAAACCAAACCGAATCGTAAGCATAAATCAAACCGTAAACCTTCAAAACATAACCAAATCAACTACAAACTGAACCGATCCAATGCTTCAACAAATCAAACCAGTGAATCATACTAGACTATTACAAATGACTTGAAGATGAAATCTGCATTAAAAAAACTAATCTAATTCTAAGCTACACCTACTCCTAAAAAATGAAATGACGAAAAAAAGATAGATAAGATAAGAAGATCAACTGCTCCTCTTTTTCTTTATATCTTTCTGCGTCAAAATTAAGCACTGGTGGGCTTAGTACTTCTTTATTAATTGGGCCACAAAAGTGTTAAATGTGTTGGGTCGACTTTGGACTAAATTGTGCTGGGCTGACTTTGGATATCTGGAATGGACAACAACTTTGGATCATGATCTTTTAATAAATATGGGTCGGTCTGACCCATATAAATGGTGTCAGGCCGGCCTAATAAGAGATGTAGGCATCGTCGGACACGAAATCTCGCGCTCTTTTCAATGGCATGCTCGGGGACTTTTCACGACTTTGTCTTGATCTTGAATATTAAGCACTCTTGATCGAACCGAACCGGTAAATTCCTGTTTTTGCATTGTTTTCAATCTGATTTACCTGCAAGACATAGAAATACCAAACAAACATATTTGCAATATAATTAAGCATATTTTAGTATTTTTAGTCCAATTAATAGTGTTTTACGGGGTTATAAAGATGTGTGTTTTAGCACACATCAATATACACTGCTTTCCCCTTAATGGAAGTACAAGTTCTTGATTGAAGTTAATCTAATGCAAGATTGTCTTGAGTCAATTAGAACTGAGATGTAGATCTCCCCCTTATTGGAGGTATCCCTTTAAGCTTGAGGAAATCATGAATGTGAGGTAATGCTACAAAACAAATGTGTTAGTTAAGATGGTATGAGCTCCCCCTTGCTTTAGGAGTACCTACAAGCAGTTGTTAAAGTCCAAGAACTAAAAAAATGTTTCTGTAGAACCGGCAAGGACGGTTCTGTCCCTACGATAGAACCGTCTTTAAAAGCCGAAGGGACCAACTGTTGTACATAGTAAAAAACTTGACTCTCTAAAAAAAGGTTAGTCAGATTGAAAAGATTATGCAGGAAATAGATAACACAACATATTTTTATTGAACCATAACATTACAATTATTCATCATAGAGAGCATAACACAAATCAAGAGTACAAGCGATCCTAGTTAACGTTACATAATTATTCTATTCCTAATGCCTTAGTCTAGTAATTATGAGCAAGAACATTGAGACGATCTAGAATGTGATTATGGATGAATCGCATTTCATCACGAAGGTTGTCGATAATGACTTAGGTGCGTTGACAATGTTCGCAAAACATTTCATGGGTGAGCATAGGAAAAGGGTTGTTAGGCCCTAAAGGTGAAAGATGTGGTGGTAATGGTAGGAGAGGAGGCTCCATGGCTGGAAGAGGTGGAGGTTGATTTGACAAGTGTTTGATTGATTCGGATGATGGTCGAGGTGGAGGAGGATTTGTAGTTCTAGGAGGTAGGGCTTCTGGGGAGTCAAAGAATGCGTGTGGAGAAGTAGGAGGGGTTGAGAAGATGAGCTCAACGGGGTCTAAGTTTATGGTTAGAGGTGAGGAGTGTTTGGAAGGTTATGTTAGTGCCAGTAGAGGTGAGGTCAAAAGCAGTAGAGATGACTTTGAGGTGAGCAAAAGTTTGGATGGTGAGATTCTTGGAGTTGTTATTGGTAAGAGTGGTTGAGAGATATAGGGAGATAATGGAGGAGCCATTTGGTAATCGGTTGGAGGTGATAGAGCATGGAATGGAGGTGATGACGGATGCGGGTTGTTGAAGCAACAAGGTCAGACGCTCATCCTAGCGGTACATTTGAAATTTTTGACTAATTTCTTTTCTTTGTTGAGTTTAGTCATTGTTTAAGTGTAATGGTGCTTGGCACAAGTGGTCTATTTATAATGACATTTTAAAAGAAATAAATGCTTTACGTCTCAATTTAGAAAAGATCTAATCATTAGATATTCTAAGGTCAACCTCTCAGAGCTAATGGCTGGTATAGGATGGAATTGGTAGGAAAAGGATGAGTTAGAAGCTTAAAATTCGTATTAAAAGAAAACTCTGCACAGTGTTGCCGGTTCTTCCGGTTCCATTTGCAGAATAGAACTGGCTTTGATTGTCAATGGAACTGACGACAACAGATGTTGCAGAAAATAATTTTTAGTATGTGCCTATATGCAACAATGTAGAGGTGCGGTTATCTCGACAAAAAATTTATATATGAGATAGCCCTAAGTCTCCTTGGTTTAATGTTGCTACGATTGAATGTACCCGGAAGATACAAATTAATTGTGCATTCCTTTAGCATTCAAGAGACATGTTATGATGCATGAAAACGTTTTTATTTTTGTATTAAGCAATGCAAGAAAATTTTATTTTGTAAATGTGCTAGTTTATGTGAATGTTTTAGCAAAATAAAATATGCTTTCGAGATTTTTATGAAATAAGATTTTCGTTATGCAAGTACATATAGTAGATATATACTAATAGTAGAATGCTTGAAAATTATCGAAAGTTTTGAGTGCAAGAAATAGAAGCCTAGACTCAGAGAGAAAGAGTGAAGATACATACCTTTGCGTATTTTAGGCGTTGGGTTCCATGAGACCGTGACCTAGTCTAAGAAGGTTAAAAGGTTCTCGTTTAAGGGGTTTAGTTAGAATATTGGCTATGTTGTCCTCGGAGGAGACCTTATTAATTAAGATGTTCCCATTTTGGACATTGTCACGAAGGAAGTGATGACGGATTTTAATATGTTTGGTACGAGAGTGGAGAACGGGGTTTTTACTTAGGTCGATGGCACCTTTATTGTCACAAAGGATGGGTATATCATCTAGGACTATGTCATAGTCAACTAAGGCTTGTTTCATTCATAAAGCTTGTTGGTAAGCTTTCTCGAAGGAAACATATTCGACTTCGGTGGTAGAAATGGCTAGGTCGGTTTGCTTCTTGGAGAACCATGATGTGAGGCAACATCCCATGAATGTGCACACATCGCTTGTGCTTTTGCGATAGACATAGTCTCCCGCATGATCGGAGTCGGCGTAAACAATGGTTTCTACCCCGTTCCTTTGGGGTACCATAATCCTAAATGAGTTGTTCACTTAATATATCTAAAGATCCTTTTTACCACTTCTAGATGAGAGGTTTTGGGAACTTATTGAAAACTGGCGCATAGACAAACACTAAACATGATGTCCGACTGACTAGCCGTTAGGTAGAGAAGACTACCAATCATGCCATGACACTTTGTGTCGTTAATGGATTCCCCGTATTCGTCCCTGGTGAGCTTGGTTTTGGATGACATGGGAGTTTTGATTGGTTTGGAGTCTTCTAGACCGAATTTCTTGAGCATTTCCTTGATGTATTTGGATTGGTTGAAAAAGATACCATCTTCTAGTTGTTTGATTTCTAACCCAAGGAAGAAGTTCAATTCACCCATCATGCTCATTTCAAACTCATCGTGCATGATTTTTGAAAAATTATCACAAAGGTCTTGACAAGTTGATCCGAAGATGACGTCGTCCACATAGATTTGGACAATGATGATATGTGAATCCTTTTTCTTGGTAAATAGAGTGGTGTTATCTACCAAGCCCATAGTGTACATATGGTCAAGGAGAAAGTCCTTGAGTCTATCATACTAAGCTTTGGGTGCTTGTTTAAAACCATAAAGAGCCTTTTTAAGTTTAACGACATGGTTGGGTATTTCAAAGTCGACAAAGCCGTGAGGTTGAGAAACATAGACTTCTTCATTTATAAAACCATTTAGGAAATCACTTTTGACGTCCATTTGAAAAATTTTGAAGTCATGTGCACAAGCATAAGCAAGGAAGATTCTTATAAATTCTAATCTTGCTACGGGAGC
Organism: Tanacetum coccineum; assembly: GCA_026074375.1. Classification (NCBI taxonomy): domain Eukaryota; kingdom Viridiplantae; phylum Streptophyta; class Magnoliopsida; order Asterales; family Asteraceae; genus Tanacetum; species Tanacetum coccineum. The sequence goes on along the minus strand of BQNB010000257.1, from coordinate 43,463 downwards.
ATAGGTTTCATCAAAATCTATTCCTTCTTGTTGGTTATGTCCTTGTGCAACAAGTCTATCTTTGTTTCTAGACACGACACCATTTTCATCCAATTTATTTTTAAAGACCCATTTAGTACCTATTATGGTTTGGTTATCGGGTGGGGGAACAAGACTCCAAACATCGTTTGTTTTGAATTGGTTTAATTCTTCTTGCATAGCCATAGTTCAACTTTCATCTTGTATGGCTTCTTTAACATTTTTGGGTTCTATGGATGACATGAAACAAAATAAGTTACTTTGACTTTAGACTTGAGATCTTAAGGTTGCTTACCTATGACCGAATCTATGGGATGGTCTTTGGTTTCCTGGATGTTAACAATTTCATTGTTTAGTGGTTCATTTTACTTTATTTCTATGTCTTCTATTTGGTTTTCTATAATTTGATTTTCTATTACATCATCATCTACTAAAGGTGATGAATTTTGAGGTGGACTTTCGTCAAATCTCACATTTAGAGATTCTTCGACCCTTATGGTTTCTTTATTAAGAATTACATATGCTTTACTATTAGGTGAGTAACCAAGAAATACGCCTTCGATAGATTTGGGGTAAAATTTGGTGAGATAGTCCTTGGTATTAAGAATGAAACATTTGCTACCAAAAACCTTAAAATATTTTAAGGAGGGCTTTTTACCTTTGAAAAGCTCATAAGGAGTTTTTCCTAGAAAAGGTCTAATTAAGATCCTATTCGAGATATACGTGGAGGTGTCGATGGCATTACACCAAAACTTTTAAGGGATAGATTGTTCATTAAGCATTGTTCTACTCATTTCTTGCAAAGTATGGTTATACGTTCAACTACCCCATTTGATTGTGGAGTACGAGGAGCCGAAAAGTTATGAGTGATAGCATTAGCATCACAAAATGCTCCAAATTGTACTTTATTATCAAATTCCCGACCATGATCCGTGCGGATTGAGAAATAGGACAACCTTTTTGTACTTGGATATTTTAACTCAAAATTTCAAAGTGGTCAAAAGCTTCTTTTTTGTTTAAAAAATACTTGTCCAAGTGTACCTTGAGTAGTCATCAATAATGACCAAAGTGTAGAAGTTACCTCCATAACTTTAGATGAACGATGGTCCAAACAAGTCCATATGAAGAAGTTCTAGACATTTAGTTGTTGAAACCAAGTTTTTAGACTTATGGCTTGAGTGTACTTGTTTTCCAATGTTGCAAGCATCACAAAAATGACTTTCAAATTTTAGTTTAGGTAAGTTCCTAACAAGCTTTTTAGATGATAGCGATTGAATAAGTCGTATATTAGCGTGACCTAATATTCGATGCCATAAGGTTGAAGTATCATCAATCGATGTTAGACAAAGACTATCTTTGGGTGAGTTTCCCATTTTTATTATATAAAGACCATTTTTTCTAATCCCTCTTCCTATGGTAATGCCGTCTTTAAGTATTTCACTATCGGTGTCACTAAATAGTACTTTGCATTTTTTATCACATATTTGTCCTATACTAAGTAAGTTAAAGCTAAGATTTTCTACATGGCTAATATCATGAATAGTAAGAGAGTTATGAGTGATTGTACCTTTTTCGACGATTTTGCTTTTAGTGTTACATCCAAACACTACATTACCTCCGTCTATAGCTTTATAGGACAAGAAGAGATCTTTGTTGCCCGTCATATTCCTTGAACACCCACTGTATTTGATCCATTCATTCGGTTCTAGCTTGACTTTTAGTCAAACCTAAAATTACAAAACAACTCAAGCATTTGGTCCCCAATATCTCATGGGTCCATTAGCATTATACACACCATTTGGTTGGTTCATGTATGGGTATGGAGGACAAGATCCCCATGGACCAAAGTTGGGGGTTTGAAACTGATAGCCTTGTTGTGTTGAATAATCCCAACCAACTTGATGGTAATCGCTTTTTGGATATAGTGCGTTGGTCCTTCTATGGAGCGTTTTAGGATGTGTTTGGATTTTACTTTTTCCAAGTCCTTGACTAAGTTTAAGGATTGGTGCTTGTTTTACATTCTTTACAGAAGTGTTTGACAAAGGTTTTCTAGTTATTTGTATGAAACTATTTTTCTTTACTATGTTAGACTCTAAAGTTTCAACATTTTCTTCAGAGAGCCGGTTCTGTTTGAATGAACTGGTCGATTCTCTTGCAGAGGAAACCGGCAATGCCAGTTCTATAGTAGACATTTCTTTGTCCACAGGACCTGACTTTTTGGTTTTAGTGTTGCTAGTAGAAGTTGTGTCTTCTATGAATCCAATCCCATGCTTATCTTTTTGTGTTTTTTGTTTTTCAAGCATCTCTTGCAAAAAGATACTACTACTTTCAAAACTAGCTAGTTTTAAAGTTAGTGACCTAACTTTAGATTGAAGGTTGACACATGATTCACATTCGCGACAAATTTCCTTGTTTCTTTCTAGTTGTTCTACTCTTTTTCTAAGATCACAAGTCTCGTTTTTTAGTACTTCATTTTTAGCCTTTAGATGTTTGTTTTTGTTGATAATCCTAAGACTAATTTTGCATAGTTTATCATACTCATTTTGCAATGACTCATTATCTAGAGATGAACTACTATAGTAAGGAGTGTCGGATAATACCTCATTGGTGTCGTTTGCCATGAGACAAATTTTGTCCTTCTTGGTGTCTTCTTCACTATCGCTCCAACACCCAACAACGAATGCCTTTTGATCATTGAAGGAGTGTTTGGGACAATCACTTATCAAGTGGTTTGGATCACCGCACTTGAAACACCTTCAGTCTTCTTTCTCCTTTTTATCTTCCCTTACTTTTCGGAAGTTCTTTTTGTCGTCATGGGGTTGACGAAAAAACTTGCCTCTTCTTGTAAAGATTTTTTTGAAATCTCTTACCGCCATGGCATACTCTTCATCATCGCTATCCGAACAAGATCCTTCTTCATCACTTGAGATTTTCTTGCTTTGAGAGTAAGTGATTTGTAATTTTCTTTCTTGCTCTTATAAATCTCTGAGTCCTTTTCAAGTACTACCTCATAGACTTTTAGATTGTCGATGAGCTCATATAGAGACAGTGTTGATAAGTCCGTGGATTATTCTATTGCCGTTACCTTCGGACGCCATTTGGTGGGGAGAGCCCTTAAGAATTTCCTGACATGATTACAACTTAAAAAAGATTTATTAAGTGCTTTTAGTGATGTAATAATAGTATTAAATCTAGGAAAGACACAATCAATAGTCTCATCATTGGAAATAGTAAACTCTTCATACTTTTGAACAAACAAGTCTATTTTGTTATATTTAACTTGCTTATTTCCTTGATGAGTGATTATTAGTGAACTCCAAATATCTTTGGCCGTATCACACTTGAAAATTATTTCATATTCCTTTTTAGGTAAAGCATTGTATAAAACCATTTTAGCTTCATCATTTTTGGAAATCATTTTCTTATTGATTTCTTCATAATTTTCATAAGGAATGATTTCAACCTTACCTTCTTTTTAAATGGTAGGTTTATAGTTACCATGAACTATAATATGCCAAAGATCAATATCCTTAGATTTCACATAAGTTTCAAAACGGTTTTTCTAATAAATAAATCAATTAGCCTCAAAGAGAGGTGTTCGTTGCATAGATTGACCTTCTTTGTAGTTTTCCAAATCCATTATCATTTTAAAGATTTAAAATACAATATATTTTAAAAGCTTTAATAACCTAGCTTTTGATGCCAATTGTGGAAAACTAGAAGGGGGGGGGGTTGAATAGTTTTCTTGTTTTAAGATATGCTTTTCAAAATTTTGTTATGATCTTATGTGAAGTTTGCACAATATTGATGTTATGGTTAGAAAGTAAATGTAATGGAAGAAAGTAAAGAGTTGGAGTGATTCAACCAAGACACGATTGCTTATAGTGGTTCGGCTACAAGGACACCTCCCTTTCCCTACTCCACTCATCGAGTCACCTACTCGAGAGTTCATAAACACTAGTCACCAATCTCCTTTAATTGGCAGAGAAGCCTCACAACGTTGCTTACACCTTTTAACGGTACAAAGCTAGATACCGGATTCTTCACAAGGTAGAATCACACCAACACTACAATACTTGGTTACAATGAGGATGAGAGTAACTACAACTACTATATGATGTACAAGAATCAGAAGTATGATCTTGACAATGCAATGAAGATGCGAAACAAGGTACTTGGAGCTTGATAGTCTCAAAGGGGTGTTTGGCAATTTCTTCCTTGAAGATAATTACCTACAAATGCTAGAGAAAACTAAACAAAAACTAAAGAAAGGATGATGATCTGTAGATTAAAGAAAGAAATACTGAGAAAATTGGTGAGTAAAACATGAGAAATGACTTGGTATTTATAGCCAAAAACCTGCACTGTAGCCCGGTTCTACCGGTTCTATTGCAAAAAGGAACCGGCCAGTGTTCTTCAATGGAACCGGCCAACAGTAACCAAATACGAATTTTGATATGCAAAATCTTGAGAGATCATATGTAATCTTGTAAGATTACCCTAAGATATGCTGTATTTGATGATGTCATGAATGATGTAAGTAGTATTTATACTATTTACTTATAATTCTAAGTATTTCTAAAAATGGAAAGGTAAGAGTTGATATAACATGTGTGTTTTGGGTAGTTTACTTCAACGCGATTTTATTAGTTGTTATCAACAACATAGTGAGATCGTAAGATAGAAATAAATGTTTTTACCAGTTTATATGTATTAACAGAAGACGATGAAGGAGACGTCGTATGAGCTTCTTAAGGATGAGCAAAAGAAGAAACTTGGAAAGAATAATGAAGCCAAGATGACTCTTTACAACGCCCTATCACGTAAAGAGTACGAGCGTGTATTCATGTGTATAACCGCTAAGGAGGTTTAGCATACACTCATCATCACTCACTAAGGCAATTCACAAGTCAAGAATTACAAGATTGATCTTCTCACTTAAGAATATGAGAAGTTCTTAATCTCTAATGAATAAACTATTGGTAGCAACTTCAGAAGATTCAATGCTATTATGACTAGTCTCAAATCTTTAGATCCGCACTACTCTAGCAAGAATTACGTAAGAAAGTTTCTTCATGCTATACCATTGAAATGGAGAGTCAAGGTGACAACTATTGAAGAAGCTAAAGATTTAGCTACACTTCCTCTTGACGAGCTAATTGGCAACCTTAAGGTTTATGAAATGGTCTTGGACAATGATGGCGTAGCTTCCAAGACCACGAAAGAAAATGTTAAGTCTTTAACTCTTAAAGCTAAAATCACTAGGGAACAAACTAATGACGATAATGATAGTTAAGGAGGAAGTTATGAAGATGTAGATGAAGAAGAAGAAGCCGAAGCATTCAATTTGATGGCGAGGAACTTCCGTAAGTTCTTCCACAAAGGTAATCGATTTGGGCGCGACAATTGATTTGGTATTGGTGCCAATAGGTTTGGAAAAGCTGTAAAAATAGCTTTAGGAACAAAGGTGGGGAAAACTCAAGACAAAAAGGAGTTTGTTACAATTGCAGGATAGATAGCCACTTCGCTAGGGAGTGTAAAAAGCCCAAGGAGAACAAGGCTTTTATCGGAAGAGCTTGAAGTGATAATGAAGATGGTGACGAACCTCAAAATTAGGAAACTTGTCTCATGTCTATTGAATATCAAGAGGTACAAACTAAACCTTCTACTTCTAATAATGATTTAGATATTATTTATTTGAAAAAGGAGAATGAGAAACTCCTAAGGTTTAACAATGATTTTACTAAAACATTTGAAAAACTTTTGAAAGAAAAACGGTCTCTTGAAAGTGAGAAATCACAACTCCTAAGTAAAATCAATGATCTTGAGATTGAAGTAAAGAAACTTGTAAATGATAAATAGGTAGTTGAACCTTGCAAAAAGTATGAAGTACTCACCAAAGAGGTTGACTCTTTAAAGTGCAATGTTTTTAGACTTCAAGATGAAGCATTGAATTTATCAAAATTTAAAAAGAGTAGCGTCATTTTGGATGACATGTTAAGTCGTCAAAGGTTATCCCAAGATATGGAAGGTCTTGAAAAAAATGATAAAACCACTTTCGTGAGTCTAAACAAATCAATAGTGTTTGTAAAAGAAAGTCAAAAAGAAAATTCCTCAAATAGCTTTATAAAACCTATAGCACCTCAAAATCATTTTGCAAACACTCGAGGTTCCCAAGCACCCGATAGAAGAGTGGAAACAAGAGACCAAGGATATCACTCGGGCTCTTATAATGGATTTAGATACACTCAACCTCGAGTTAACCCTAGACCTCTTTTACCCACACCAGATATGAGACCTTCAAACTCATATAACCAAAGACATTCTTTTCAAAACAACCTTTCTTTAGAAAGAAGGAATTTTTATAACAACTAAGGGTATTTGTATCATTAACATAGCACCTTCCAAAGGCGAGAAAACTCCTACCCAAATCAAAGGCTAAAAACACCTTGGAGCATTGGACCAAACATTCAAAACCTCCATGATTTTCAAAACAATCATTGGTCTGCGTTTTTGAGGTACGACCTACATAAGCAATGTGTATTTCTTCAAGACCCAGAATGGTTAACTTGGGCACTATATTTGCTAACCACAACGGACCCAGAAACAATGGGTACCACGACCTTGAATTCATATTTGCTTGTAGGTATGTCTTAAATGCGATCTACTACCGGACGATTGGATTGTGGATAGTGGTTGCACTAAGCACATGACCAGGAATAGAAGATTGTTTACTTCGTACAAGGCGTATGATGGTGTACATGTTGTATTTGGGAGCAACCTAAAGGGCAAGGTCGTCAGTGGAGGTAATATTACTCATGAATCCATTCCAATGTTGAGCATGTTAGTGGTCTAGGTTTTAACTTGATTAGCGTAGGTAAATTATGTGATGATGATTATGTAGATAACTTTACTAAAGTAGATTGTACTATTATAAAAAATGGTAAAACACTATGATAACGCTCAAATTATACACGTTTCTATACGCGTTATCTATGCTTTTACGTATATTTATTGGTTAAATATAAGAACTTTTGTTATAGAATATAATATATTTGCTATTGTAGGTTCTAAGTACGTGTCGTGGAAGAAAACAAAAGAAACACGAAGAATTGAAGCTTAAATGAAGAAGTAAACTCAAGTTAATGATCTCCTGACACTTGTTCACTGTTTTTGCCATAACTCGGTCATACGAACTCTGTTTTAGTTGATTCAAGCGGCCACGCGAAGAGAATTCAATTATCTATAGCCATGAAAAAGGCCACGAACTGAATATGAGCAAAGTATGGAGGTTTTGGCCAAAGTGCGGCGTACTTTTGAGTCTGTGAAAAAAATTAAAGCCAATTAAATGAAGATAACATTAACTCCCGATGTGCGGCGCACAAATAAGTTTTTGCGGCGGTTTTTAGCCCCTAAAAAGCATATAAATACCCTCCTTAGCTTTCTCATTTCACACACTCTCATACAAATAAATCCCATTCGTTTAGAACACTTAGAATAGGTGTTATTGGTGATCTTGGCTTGACAAACCAAGGAACCAAACACACCTTCAAACGGCCATCACCACCATCGACCATCACCACTCTCCACCACCAATTTCTAGAAACAAACCACCATTCTCAAACCTCATTCATCCATTTCCAATAACATACAATTATCTATAATCCTCACAACTAGTAGAATCAAAGTTAGAAGTGTTCTTAGGGAATTTGGTTGAATTTGCTTATTGTTCATCAACATTTCCAGATTTTGATCCATCTAAGGAAGTATCATTGAAGTATAATTCGAATCTATAAGCGATTGTGACAGAATTGTTCATAGTTTCCGGATTTACTTTGAATATAATAAAGTTTTTGTTTCGAAAACTTATGAAATCATCAACATTTGCTCTTGAAGTTGGTATAAATCTTGTTTATCCTTTGAATATGATCTTTACTGAATTCATGATGAATGTTATGTGTTTTGTTACTTCTTTGATCATGGAGTAGTCATCTTGTGTTTGTTTGGGTAATATGTGATCTTAGATATGGAGCGTTTGGATATGTGTTTATTGAATTGGTAAAACATAATTTATACAAGAATATAGGCCGAAAGGATTCTTTTATATATGTTTTTAATCATCCCACTTAGTATATTGGTTATAATAACTTATAAAGGTCGAAAGGATTCGTTGTTATTAATCGATATAATCACTAGTTACACTTAGAGACCGAAAGGATTTGTAACTTGTGATATCATTATTTTCTGAACTCGTAAAAACTATCCTAAACACTTCATTGTCTTAGTGATCATTGCCTAAACAAACATACTTTAATTCCTTGCTTGAATCATCTCTTAATTTCTTTCTTTACAATATTCGATATATGCACGATTTGGTTAATTTGATCTGTGACAATCATTTTAGCCTTAGCACCTTAATTACAAACTGTGAAAACTTTAATTCTCTTGGGACGACCTGGACTTACCTAAGCTATACTATACACAGAAGGGTATACTTGCCAAGTGTTGTATTTTTAGTAAAAATAGGTATTTCTAGTATTATAAATTTAAAGCTTGCAAAACACACATCAAGTTTTTGGCATCGCTGCCGGGGAATTGTTTAAGTTGTTATCAGTTTCTTGCTTGTTTTTTGTGCTATTTTTTCTCATAAATTTATTTACTGTTTTGCAAAACAAAATTTGCAAAATCACCGTACAGTTTTCTAGCAAACTGAACCAAACAATTCGTTTTTCTTCAGGAAGTACGCCACACATCTTATTTGTGCCCCGATTTTCCTGAAAACCCAAGAAGTACGCCGTACTTTATCCAAGTACGCCGCACTTTCTGCATATTTTCCACCAGCATAATTTGTTTCAAAATCAAAACCAAAACCAAAAACCGTATTTTTCAAATCATTTTGATTATATGCTTTAGTTGTCTTGATTGTTTTTCGTAAGTTGATATAACTTTTATTAACTCTGTTTTATTTATCTTTGTTTATTTCGTTCGTGGTAATAACCTAAAATTCAATAAACAAATACATGTGCGTCACAGTTATCTATCTGAAAAAAAACTATTAATTTTTTATTTATTTATCCGTATTTTATATAAATATAAAAAGATAAAAATATATATATATATATATAGATAAAAATAGTTTTTTTAATACTAGCCTTAATTATATAATATAAAAATATCTTTTTGCAAAATACTTAAAGTATGTATTAATCCACGATCTTGGGGAAAAAACTCGTAAAACCATTATCTAAATTAAATAAAAATATGAAAACATGTAAAAATAACAATAAAAATATCCAAAAAGAATCCATTGAGATCGAGGTCCTCAAATCTTCAACTCAACATACTTCCATTAATGAAGTTTTCGTCTTGAATATATCCGAAGAAGATGTCGAACCTCAGCCCAATTCTCCACTTCAAGAAATAATAATTTTAGACCCCGATGATCAATCCATGTGGGAAGGTGCTAAGACTGTACTTCTAATTCTATCATTGTTTGACCCGATGTTGATGACAACTTTGTTATCATTAGTACCCACTTGAAAATGATTTAAGAAAATAAATTTGATGGTCAATTAAGGGCCGATCCGCATGACCACATCTGTGAATTCCTCGCAATTTGCGACATGTTCAAATATGGTGAAACTCAAAGCGAAGTTGTCAAGCTTTTAATATTTCCCTTTTCCTTGTACGATAAAGCTAAAACATGGTTTAACGAACTTAATGAAGAGTCTATAACGTCGTGGGATAAAATAAGAAGAGCTTTTACCAACAAATTCTTTCCACCTTTGTTATTTAACCGTCTTTTACTCGAAATCAAAAATTTCTCTCAAAACGTATGTGAAAGTCTAACCGACGCTTGGTTACGACTAAAGAACATACTTCAAAAATGTCATGGGCGTGGTCTGACCAAAGGAGCTATTATTCAAATATTCTATTACGGTCTAGATGAATCCACTCAAGCAATCCTGGACGAGACAACCGGAGGGATCTTCCTCTACAAAAGTCCTAATCAAGCTTTTCAATTTCTTAATGACAAAATCATTTTTAAACTTGATTGGTCCACTAAATCTCAAAACGAACATCATCAAAAACCTGTTTCTTTCGCCGATGGAGGTAATAGTAATAATGATAATTCTCAATTAATGAAAAAATTTGAGGCTCTAATAATGAAAATGGATTCTCAATTTACAAGCTTAAAAGAAGAATTAGAAGATATGCGTAACAAATATTATGACCTTAAAGATAACCACGCTTCTAAAAACAACATGAACGATGACACGCCGATGTGTGAACGTCATGAAGTAATTTACATCCAATCTGAAGGTTATCAAAACCAAAATTCTCATGATTCATATTCTTATCAGTCCCATCATGATCCTAATGATTCTGAGAAATAGCTCGCAGAATTAAACAATGATGTGAGAAATGATCTCGAAGATTTCAAAAGACGTATCCGTAGCATGAGAACTGTTCATGATAAACTTTTTGACAAAGACGATCAATCTAAAACTAATCTCGAAAATTAATCACCAAATTCTTAGATGGTCAAAGAGTTTCAAATATGTTTGTCAAGAACAATGTTAATGATATGATTATAAAGATGAAGCAACACGAAAAGAATTTCCAAACTAAAATAAAAAACATGGAAAGAAAATTAGATGAGTGGTCAAAGTCTCAAAACGTATCTTCAGAACAAACTGATAGGACTGACACGCCTCCTCCTCAAGCTCATACCAAGCAAGTGAATGTCGTATTCACTAGAAGTGGAAAGTCTGATGATTCTTCGAAAATTCAAAAAGATCATCCACCTCTTATCATCGTTAACAATAAAATCAAAAAAGATAAACCTATTAACACATCAAAAAGGGGATATTATGTGGTCGAAACAAAAGAATATCCATTATGTGAGTATATACCAAAAATACCATACCCTCAAGCTTTAAAAGTGGATCATTCCCACTTGAACGTGAAGGAATCTTAAATCAAGTTAAGTTTAATAATAATAATAGTAGTAATAGTAAATAATAATAATAAACCTAAAAAAACTAAAAATATATAAAAAAAGTTTTGCACTTTGTGGGTGTGTTCGTGTAAACCCTTACGAGACTATAACTCGTCCACTCGGGGAACCGAGGGGTTTAAAGGCTTGTTGCATACGCTAAATGCAATCGTGTTGCCTACGAAAGTGCACTTTATTATTTTACGGTTTCTTGTAGTTTGTTTATTTTGCAGATTAAATAAAACAAGTGGAGCTTGGATTGGTGGTGATGCTTATCACTTAGGGATGTGATATATTTGGAACAATATATTACATGTGGTAGAATACACATGCTTGGCGTTCCGTTTCACGCCATACTCAACCAAGTACTTATGAGCCTTGGGAAGTTTCGTTTATCTTATATTTATTTTTACCATTATCCTAATTTTAAGTTATTTTCTAATTACGCATAATGCTCAACTTAAGTATGGGGGGAAATAAATTGAAAAATTAGACTCATTATTAATTTTTAACTTTTGTTCGCCCTCGGTAATCGAAAAATCTAATCTTGTTTTTAAATTTCTTTTGTCACTTAGGTTAATATATTAGAATAAAACGTAATAATAAAAAAAATAAAGTTTTGAAATCAGAGTTGTGTCCCGATTGATAGAGCAGATCCGACTCGAGATCGATGACATTACTTGCGTATTTATACCCATTACTCCAAAAATGTGAGGTTCGCCTTTAAATCTTATGGAAATAATTTTTACCTTTAGCTTTCTTGAGTTAAGGTTTGAATTTAATTGCAAGTGTCTCATTCGTTGTTACGGCTGTGCATTTGTAGTTTGTCACCTTTTCTAGAGCATTGGTATCGGTTTAAAAATTGTATGAGTGTGCCCGTTATTTATTGATTCTAGAACTTGTGCTTGAAATCATTACGAGACCGCAGTGAGATCACGTTCGCGTGATATAGGTATTTTTATGTGATAAAGAGGCAACTTAGGATTTACCAAAATTAGCCCATCCATTTAACACATTATTTATTCTTTTAACTAATTACACTGATTAGCTAACTGTTAAAATAAAACTATCTTGTAGCACTCATCTTTAGTGCTAGATACCCCTAGTTTAAACCGCAAAGCATTTCTATTTATTTTCTCATCCACTAAAAAAATACAAAAATATATAACCTTTAGCCTAGACTTACCCTTTGTCGAAAGTCCCAATGGCTGGTTGCTTGGTATGATTGGTTGACTTTTGCCCATAGTTTGTTCACACTTTGCTATAAGTGTTGTGCCATTTTGACAAAGACGAAGAGGGCCCGCTCCGTATTTTGTATTTTTTGTGGTGTACACTTATATTAAGTGTGGGGGAATTTTTATTTGTGCGAAAGTGGAGTGAAAAAAAAGATGAAGAAAAAAAAATTAAAAAAGTGATAAAAAAGATCGAAAAAAGAAAAGAAGAAAAAAGTTAGAGAAAATAAAAAGTGATGAATAAGAGCTGAATTGTTGTTGACACTTGCGACATATTGATATATTATATTTGTGTCGGGTTGATTATGATCGAGTGAGGTTGAGTTGTTCGATACCTCGCAAGTTTGTGGATTGTCGTAACTAGCAACATGGGTTTCTTGGACTTGTCGACATGTATATTATAAAACCAATTCAAGTATACACTTCCCATGCCATATCCACACCCTTATTAACCCTTAGTCTAACGTTACAACCCGAATAAAAGTCCTCTTTTGATATTTATACCTGGTGCTTACGCCATGTCGGTGCAGTTTTGTTTCTTGTACAAGCCTATGGTATGAAATGAATCATGTCTGAGCAATTGAGTGTGATTTTTCTTTTTTCCCTCTATTACATCACATATGAGTATTTGAGTGAATTATACTTTCCTTCTTTGTGAGGTATTTAGTCATGTTATTGCATCTTGAAGATCATTGAGTATTGTCAAACATCTCTGTTTTCACATATTAAAAATCCAAAAATATTTTTCACAATTCTATTTTTATTTTGTAAAGCTTATTTTTTTCTTTATTTTTCTTGAGGGCAAGCAAACCCTTAAGTGTGTGGGGGGAGGGGGTGCTTACGCCTTTTGCACTTATTTTTTACAAAAACCAAAAATATTTTTGAAAATTTCACACCCAATAAAATTTTTTATATTAAAAATAAAAACTATCAAAATTTAAAAATATATATAGGAAAAAAATATTCTTGTCTTGTCATCTAGGAACTTTGTTTCTAAATTTCCTTTCTTAGATTTTCTTGAGGGCAAGCAAAGTTTAAGTGTGGGGGGATTTGATAACGCTCAAATTATACATGTTTTTATACGCGTTATCTATGCTTTTACGTATGTTTATTGGTTAAATATAAGAACTTTTTGTATAGAATAGAATATAATTGCTATTGTAGGTTCTAAGTACGTGTCGTGGAATAAAACAGAAGAAAACACGAAGAATTGAAGCTTAAATGAAGAAGTAAACTCAAGTTAATGATCTCCCGACACTTGTTTACTGTTTTGGCCATAACTCGGTCATACGAACTCCGTTTTAGTTGATTCAAGCGGCCACACGAAGAGAATTAAATTATCTACAACCATGAAAAATGCCAAGAACTGAATATGAACAATGTGTGGCAGTTTTGGCCAAAGTGCGGCGCACTTTTGAGTCTGTGAAAAAAATTAAAGGCAATTAAATGAAGATAGCATCAACTCCCGATGTGCGGCGTACAAAAAAGTTTGTACGACGGTTTTTGGCCCTTGAAAAGCCTATAAATACCCTCCTTGGCTCTCTCATTTCACACACTCTCATACAAATAAATACCATTTGTTTAGAACACTTAGAATAGGTTTTTTTTGGTGATCTTGGCTTGACAAACTAAGGAACCAAACACCCCTTCAAACCACCATCACCACCATCGACCATCCCCACTCTCCACCACCAATATCTAGAAACCAACCACCATTCTCAAACTTCATTCATCCATTTCTAATAACATACAATCATCTACAATCCTCACAACTAGTAGAATCAAAGTTAGAAGTGTTCTTGGGGAATTTGGTTAAATTTGCTTATTGTTCATCAACATTTCTAGATATTGAACCATCCAAGGAAGTATCTTTAAAGTATAATTTGAATCTATAAGCGATTGTGATAGAGTTATTCATTGTTTTCTAGTTTACTTTGAATATAATAAAGTTTTTGTTTAGAAAACTTGTGAAATCATCAACATTTGCTCTTGAAGTTGGTATAAATCTTGTTTATCTTTTGAATATGATCTTTACTGAATTCATGATGAATGTTATGTGTTTTGTTACTTCTTTGATCATGGAGTAGTCATCTTGTGTTTCTTTGGGTAATATCTGATCTTAGATATGGAGCGTTTGGATATGTGTTTATTGAATTGGTAAAACATATTTTATACAAGAATATAGGCCGAAAGGATTCTTTTATATATGTGTTTAATCATCCCAATTAATATATTGGTTATAATAACTTATAAAGGACAAAAGGATTCATTGTTATTAATCGATATAATCACTAGTTACACTTAAAGGCCGAAAGGATTTGTAACTTGTAATATCTTTATTTTCTTAACTCGTAAACACTATCCTAAACACTTCACTGTCTTAGTGATCATTGCCTAAACAAACATACTTTTATTCCTTGCTTGAATCATCTCTTAATTGGTTTCTTTACAATATTCGAATTATGCACGAATTGGTTAATTTGATCCGTGACAATCATTTTAGCCTTAGCACCTTAATTACAAACTATGAAAACTTTAATTCTCTTGGGACGACCTGGACTTACCTAAGCTATACTATACACGAAAGGGTATACTTGCCCGAGTGTTGTGTTTTTAGTAAAAATCGGTATTTCTAGTACTATAAATTTAAAGCTTGCAAAACACACATCACACTACCTAAAGGACATAGGAGAAATGGTATATATACTTGAAAATTAGGAGATAAGTCCAAACAACAAATTTGTCTTGCATCCGTGGTGGATAACGCAACGCTTTGGCATAGGAGGTTAGGTCATGCTAATATGCGGTTAGTTTAAAACTTAGCTTCCAACGAGCTAGTAAGGAACCTACGAAAGTTGAGTTTTAAAAGACACTTTTGTGATATGTGTGGCCTAGGGAGTCAAGGTAATGCAAACAATAGGACTAAGAATGAAGTGTCAACCACTAGGGTTTTAGAGTTGTTACGCTTAGATTTGTTTAGTCCATCTCCAATTCAAAGTTACAGAGGAAACTTCTATACTTTAATGATTGTAGATGATTACTCAAACTATACTTGGGTTGTGTTCATAGAGTATAAGGATGATGTCTTAGAAAAGTTTAAAATCTTGTGTAAAAGACTTGAAAACCTACATGTAGAAGTATCAAATCACTTAACAATAAACAAGATAGAAAGTATAAAGGGAGAAAGGAGGGTTGTAGCACTTAGTGAGAGAAAGAAAGGAAAATATATTATGTGAATAACCAAATGAACACCCAACCCTCTCCAAAGAATGGAGAGGGGTATATATACCTTGCATTTTCTGGTCAATATAATGATGACTTATGTTGACCCAGTTAGCTTGGTAAGTTTCCAAATATTATGCTATAAGCTATACTATTACACTTTTGGAAGTGACCGATTCTTTTCTCGATTCCTAACAATCTCCCCCTAAGGGAGGTCACTCCAATTTACAAAACATAAGCTCTACATTCTATGAATGTCTTCAATCTTTAGCTCGTAGTCTTGTTAGTTGTGAATCTTGATGTAGCAATCTTTGGACTTTTAGGCTTTAGCTTGTATCTTTTTCTTGACTTATATGTGATCTTTTGAGCTTCTTGAGATCATCAACTAAGCATAATCTCTTTTCTCCATCTTGTGATCTTTTCCTTTTTATGATCTTGTGACTTTTGGACCGACATGCTCATACTGTTCTTGATGTTAAAAGCATGTGTAACCATCTTTCTTGAGATTCTTTAACTTTAACACTTCATCACTTTATGGAAGACGTATGGTATCAACTTAACACTTCGTCACTTTAAGAAAGACGTATGGTATCAGAGTAGCGGAATTCTTGAAACATGTACTTGAGCTTTCATGATGTTGTTACTTATGTCAGTCGAGTATGAGCATGTGGTATTGGTTTCGACTTGTCATCGGGTAACTGCTCCCACCGTCAGGGAATCTGCATGAATCGGTTAGTGATAAACAACATATATGGACGAAAGTGGCTTTGTCACTTCGTCGAATACGGTTGTAATAACCACGGTTCCCCGTTAATCAGTATAAATACTGCCTGTGATCAAGTAGAATTTCGAAGAATATTATTGACAGGGTTTCGCAGCTGCACTAGTCGTTCTCATTACCAGAGCATCTCAAAGTAGACAACATGGTAAAAGTGAACCGGTAAGTTACTATCTTCCTGATTAAGCCGTCAATTCGTGTTTAGCTTTCCTATATCCAGATACCCTTGTGAGGCTTCCCATGGACATAAGATTGAAAATTGATTTATAAAATCAGTCGGTGTGTTAAGATGCAAACGGCTTTTATAACACACCAACAGTTTTATCTTTTTTTAAAATTCACCCGTCAATTCATAAGTTGTTGATAAGTGCTTAATTACACATATCTTTTACCTCTAAAAACGAGCTTAAATGACCAAAAACAGACAAAAACTGCCAAATATATGTTTGTTTTGCATTTGTATTCTGGCTCTTTTTCTTTTTGGTGCAGGAAGTGGTATCATCAAAAAGACAGGAAAACCAAGCCAATAATGGGACATAAACTGACCATGGATGGATATAGATGTGCAAAATTCAAGGCCCAAGTCCAAAAATGCCAAGTCAGAGTTCTTACTGAAGAATCAGCAGTAAAAGGCTAATGCCGGAACTGAAGAATACTGTTAGATGCAATCTTAACCCATCTGATGGGCATGGAAGGCCCGACATAGTAATATCTATGAAGCATGTAAAGGACCCAATTGGGCTCTCAATCAATTTCAACAGCCATCTTTCATTTGTGTGCAACTTGACAAAAGGACTGTGATAGATTTGAACGGCCCAAAATCTAGCCCAGAGTTACAGCCAATCTCGCATTGTAAACGCAAACCCACTCCATATCTTATTGGGCTTGAAAAAGCACTAATAACCAAATCCTGTACCTTATTGGGCCCAAAACCCAAACCCTATGGTGGGCCCATACAGCCCAATACAAAACCCAAAGCCCAAACAAAGCCCAAATTCCTTTTTTATAAAACTTTAGGGGACTATGAATTGCATTTTTAAAAAAGGATTTATAAAAGAAAAAACAAGGTTTAAAACAAAACACAAGGCTTGAAAATTGAAATATTTCCCAAAACCCTCTTTATCCTTTTAGTAATATAGATATACAGCAGGGACCACTTTGTAATTCACCAAACTTCTTTTATTCTTTTTTTAGTTATAAACACAAGGATAATTATGTCACTTTCCAAACACACTTATAAACTAAAAACTGGCTTTAGATAGAAATGAAAAGAGAAGGAAAATGATGTGTGGACCATTCTTGCCTCTTCCCCAATCTTCTCTTTTAAACCCTGTAACCATAAACGTACCATTCCCCCTTTCCCGCCAAACCCAAACCGCCCCTCTCCCATGGTTTTCTTGCCATACCACCTCCCTAAGTACATTCCCCATTCACCTTCACCTTTCCACACATCCAAATGCACCCTATAACTTCTCCTCCGTGGCCAAAAACACTCAACATCACGAACCCCTTCAATGGTGAGATGAAGTCAAGACAAAGAGGAGGGCTAGGATTGCCTTGGATGCATTGTACTCTCACAGCAAACACAGCCCAAGTCATTTGGACTGCTATAAAAGGGAGAAGACCAAGCCGAAGCACCATGTTACACCTTTTTTTTATGTTTTAGTTTAATTTTAATTTTCAATCTTTCTTTTAAGCATAGTTGTAACTCAGTTCTATTTAAAAGCTTTATGTTGTAATTTCTTGTTGTTTAATAAAAAAGTTAAAAGTTCTCTTTATATTGCATGTTGAAATTATTCAATTTGATTTTAGCTGTTTAATTCTGTTTAAATTGTATGAAATGTGTTTTAAGTTGCTTTAAAACAATACTTCTAAACCTTTCTCAGCTTCCATTTATAAAAAATCAGTCAAAAAACATATTTATATATTTAAGGGGGTGTTTGGTTTAGCATTGAAAATGGGTCAAACCAAGTTTGGCATGGGTCAAAGGCACTCAGCCATTCTTGGCTGAGTGTGTGGACTTTAATAGGCCATCTTAATTAAGCTTTTTAGTTTGAAAATAAGTTTTTAAGCATCCTAGGTATTCTGTCAAATTTTAATAAGCCAAAGGGCAGCTAAGCCACTTAAGCTGTTTAAACAACTTAAGACCATATTTCTTGTGTTGTTTTAGTTGTTTCTAGCCATAAAACAAGACCCTTTGTCCTGTCAGTTTAATTTACCAAAGTATGGCCAAGTGTGTATGTATGCTTAATTTGTGAAAAATACCCAATTTCAAGCATAAAAACCAGCAGGCTTTAATCCAACTTAATGTCTCAAATTTTGGAAATAAGTTTAGTTATATGTCCTTTAAATCTGTTTTCACTTGGATTTGGGTAAGAAGCACTTTTGTGCTTATTTTCATAAGCCCAAAATAAGCCCCTTACACTGCTTACCCTCCCCTGGTGCTGAGCACCAGGGTTGTTTATGGTTTTCGGTTAAGCCCAATTTTTCTAGCTTATTTTAAACAAAGCCCTAGTATTTTAGTGCTTCTCCTTGTAGCTTATAGGTTCATCTTCTAGGTTTAGCAGCTTATTTTAATTAAACTACTTATTAGATTAGCTTAATTTAGGCTTTAAGTATGCCTTTTTCTGCCTTTATATGAAACTGTTTAGATATAGCTTATTGTATTCCAGCTTATTTTAGGGCTTATTTTAGGAATCCTTAGCTTATTTAGACTCCCTTAATCTAAGTCTCTATTTCCCATAGTTGTTAGCTTATCTTGTAGCCTTAAGCCCCAAAAAGCCAAGAAAAATAAGCCATAAGCTTATTTAGCCACTGCAGTCCAAAAAGCTTAATATTCTGGCTTATTAAGAGCCATTCAGCACTTGGTGCTTTTATAGAAAATGTTAAGCATAACCCATTCTACAACTTTGCTTATTTGACTTTTGTCAAATAAGCACTTTGGACTTGGTTTGTAATCGGGTTGGTCGTGCTGGACCATTTTTATGTAATTTCCACTTTCATAGTTAGGCATTAGGTTAGTCCCTAGTGTTAACTACCCCCTTGCCCCGTTAGCCCTTTGTCCCTTACTTTGTTAGTCCTTTAGAGTTAACAGCAGTTAACTTTAGTTTTATTAATTAATTAAATTAGGTTAAATTTTAATTAGTTTAATTACTTTTTATTTATTCAGTAACTTTTGGGCAATTTTATATTTTTAGAATTGTTAGATTTTTCTTTATTTAGTTTTATTTTTTCAGAATTTTTATAACTTTTTTTTTGTGTCTTTTTCTATTTTCTTTAGTTTTAATTAGTTCGTAATCTTTTTAAATTCATAAAAAATACACATTAATAAAAAATATTTTTTTTTTTTTATGTAAATTTTCTTTTGTCATTTTGTGTCTAGGAAAATATAATAATTTAGTGTAGGCTTTATTTTTCTCAAATTTAGTTTTAGGACCCGTTTTACCGGGGGCGTTTTACGTTTCTTTAGTTTAGACATCAAACGACCTCCGTTTTAGTTCTAGTTTTCTTTATTTTTCAAATTAAGTTAATTAGAATTTAATTTTGATTTTTAATTTAATTTAGCATTTATTTTTCTTAAATTTTAATATTTAGATTCTCCGATACCTAATTCTGTTCCCCGTATTTAATTTAGATTTAATTTTAGGATTTCCCTATAACTAATTTCGTTTCCCGTAGTTTTTAAGATCCCTATTTCCTATATTTGTTTCCCGTAGATTAAATTAGATTTTATTTAATTAATTTTAGTTGTAATTATATCAGTGTTTCCATCATATCATATATTCTCCATCAGTCAATTTCTCATCAAACCAGGATAACTTTCAATTGCAGCCTCGTTGGGACATACGACCCGGGAATATCTCTTCCGGAATCTTTTTATTATTGATTCTCATATATTTTATCCTTTTGTAGATTTTGACCTTTTTGCCTTGGTTAAGGGCATTTGGTTGAGATCTGCATTTGAGTTGTTTTATATATACGTACTATATCACGAATCAATTTTTGGCGCCGTTGCCGGGGAGGCATTTGCTACGATTGTTATCCGACTTTGATCTGAACTTGTCTTATTATTAATATATAATATTAAAAAAAAAAAAAAAAAAAAAAAACACAAAAATATTTTTCTTTTCTTTTTATTAATACATATCATATAAAAATTAAAAAACCAAAAAAATCAAAAATATAAAAAAATTGTCCATAAAAAAAAAAAAAAATTAAAATTCACTAATTGGTAAAATACCAAAATATAATATTCTCCACTGAGGTATTATCATAATAAGTTCCGGTGAAACTACTGAAGATTCCAATGAAACTAAGATTTTAAAACTTGCCTTCTGTGTCACTTACGATATACGGCTCACTATTCAGATTAAACAAACTATTAAAGGGGTTTAAGGAGGGTTGTGTTCCTAGGAAAATACGGACCCAAAAGGAGAAAATAGCTTCGCGCTATTTCCTACTCCTTTACGCCTCAACTGGTGCGTTTTTCATTGTGAGAGCTACCGTGAAGTAAGATTGATTATCAGGTTTCTGTTGTCTTTCTAAAATTGTACCATTGTGAACTTATGTTGTTAATAAATTCGGAAAAAAAACCATAATAATCTTTTTTTCTTGTTATCAGTTAATTCTTTCCTTATCCCTCTATTTTATTAAATTCTTATGACATCATTCGGATTGTGCTTTTATCGATAAAGCATGTTCGCTTGTGGAAATTTGCACACTTAGCCTTTTGTTGTTTCAAAAGAGATACTCAAAAACAAGAATTCTTGTTCCAATGCCGAATCGTATCAACAACACATTATAGATTGAAAGAATTTGTTTCGATTGTGGAGACCTGGGTTTGCATGGTCTTATTGTCTAAATGTGACCTGACACGAAAGATTTGGAGAAGCTTTTCCAAAAGTTTCAAAATACTTCCAAGTCATCCAATGACAATTCCAACGTTGTTGAGCTCCTCGAGAGCCATTCGTTGTCATTAAACAAGACCCGTATTTCTTTAGTGTCAATTCCTCACAAAAATTCTCCACTAATCGACCAAAAGTGTTGTTACGAGTGTGGTGATGCGTTAGGTGGATCTTTTGTCAACAATGACACTTGTAAGTCTTGTGGGAAAAGGTGCTCTTAACTTGGTTATAATTGTCCTCCGAAAAAACTCCGATTATCTCTAATCCAGGAAACCACCAAACAAACTGTTAATAAGTTCCCACAATAAGCTCGGAAAAAGTGTGAAATACCAAAAATTTTGGTCAAATGCCACAATATGTGTTTGCAATGAATATGATGGAGTTTGTTTTTTTTGGAAGATTCGGATGGTGTGAAACACCAATGTTTGTAAACTCCCGTACTCATCTAATAACACTCCGATTATTCTAACCATCTCCACAAACCCCGACTTATTCTTATGAGAATTTTTGGAAACATGTTCATTATGGTTACGATTGTTCACCCCACGTTTTTTTCCCTGTTTTATCCATCGGAACTGTGTTACATTCAAAAGACTTTAATTTATCACAAAATCCTCAAAGTCTTTCAACAACATCCTTTGTTGTGTAACTTTGTGGAGGGTCCTCTATGAGACTTTTCAGTGTCAACAAATGAAATGAGACTTATTATCTTGAGCAAATCCTTTGCTATGAATTCTTATTTCTTTCAGTTTGACCAATTTCAACCTCCGCAATATACAGTTTCATCAGATCTTAAAATCTCAACATGAGTTTTTCAATTCTCAAAATGAGCTATTCAAAATCTGATTTAAGCATCTAACACTCAAATGACAACTTGCATGATTTGATTGCTCAAGCTATGCAAAGTTAAAGAAGTAAGAGAATCGAATTGCAGTAAGAGCAAGCGGCCCTCTTAAAGAGCGCTATTGGATGATTCCCATTGTTGCATGATGATGATGACAATGAATATACCATTGCAATCACACCGTTTTATCAACCGACGGAGCAGAGTATGTAAACTCTCTAATTATGGTGACATGAGGCATCTTGACACATTTCGGCACGGAATCAGCACGAAACGAATTATTTTATAGTTTGTGTTGAAATCCTTCTTTATCCAATCCCAAGTGAGTCCTGCAGGTGTTCCAAAGTGTGTGATGTGCCCTGTTCATGACAATTCTCCGCCTCTTGACATCAAAAGATCAATCTGAGGATTCTCTGAATTCTAAAGGTGATTCTACTTCGAGGATGAAATTCCTTCTCTAGTAACGATGTCGTGTATGTTGAGCAATCACTCCCATCTGAGCCCGTTAGCTCAAAGGTGATGGAAGATTGTTATTCCGAAGTTGGAAGGATTGAGGATGACATTCTTTTAATCAATGACGATACCTTCGTGAAAATTGTTGTATGTCAATAGTCTTGTCTAATACTCGAGCATTTAAAAGATAAATCCGTTCCATCTTCCGTTTTTTTGTTCCTAGTGACCAAGTCTACCTTCCACATTTCCTATCCTTTTCTTGGAGCGAGACTACACTTTGATAATTCTTTGCCCGAGCGGAAAACTTTTTGCTTTAATTTGGAAGAGCTAGTAGTTGCCCAGTTCCCACTACTCCTTCAGATTTATCTCATTCAAGGATTTGAAGCTTTCTCAAACGTCACATTGAAGAGGATAGTAGGGGGCAGTACCACTACTTATTCTTATGAGTCTTCTTTTTCTAAATATGATTCGTTCATTCTTTGATTTTCGATCAATTCATATCATCTTCCAATAAGGAGTGATTTTCATGAGGTGTTCGCGATGAACTGCTCAAATCATATCTCAACCAGATTATGATTGTTTCTTTAAGGATGAGCCCGAGCTGGGCAATTTCTCAAGGGGATGTAGGTGGGAAATATTTTCCATACAAAAGAAAAGAGTTCATGTGCCTTAAGTTTACCCTACCCATCCATCCTGGAGCTAAGATTTTCATACCCTACTAGGGAATTTTTTCGCTTATGTTGTATGGACTTTTCTACCATTTCTTGCGTATTACGGTTATTCGCCTTTCTCTTCTCTCCGGTGGGGATGAAGACACCATTATTCTTGATCCACGGCATTTCAAAAAGTATCATTCTTCTATAGCCGGATGTATCTCATCGAGGAGTGGAACTTTCATGAATTAATACTTATCGTAGTCACTTGAATGAAAGTCCGATATTGATTTTAATTTCCATTGTTTCCCCAAGGATCAATAAATCCTTGTGATGGGTCAAGCATCGTGACCTAAACATGCGCTTCGTGGGAGGCACCCATGCTTATCCGTAGGTTGTTAATAAGTGTTGTTGTGTGATAGCTTATTTTTTCCATTACCCGTGTTTCCATTGGTTGTGTTATTTATTGTACAGGATGCCGGATTGTGAAGATCTCAGTTTTGTCATTCATCAGAGTTTCACACCCTCAGCTTCAAATTGGGAATCGATATCTATCTTAACGACCTAACGTTTATCTTTTGGCATACCTCATAATGGGCTTAGGGGGGGGGGGATTATTTTTTTAATATTGTAATACCCTTCAAAAAATTCGAGGACGATGTTAGTTCTAATTTGGGGGGGTATCTTCGATATTGATTGTTTCCTTGCAGTTTGTTACCACGGCTAAAACCCGTTTTTTTACCACCAAAATACCAAAAAAAATTGAAAAAATTGCAAAAATTTTAAAATTATTTAAAAGTGTTTTGTCACAGTTTTGCTTTTCTTTTGGTAGATAGAATAATTTTTGAATTGATCGGGCGTGTTGAAGCCCTAGCTAGTTCCTTTAGGCGAGGCTTTCACGAATTCTTTTGCTTTGGAATTTTTATAATGTGAATGAACGAGAAATGATAGAGTTAAATATAAGTTTATGAGCTTAAGCAAGATTCTTATATAAACTTATACGAGTAACTTGTGGTTTTCTCTCCCGTGAATTTCTAATCCACCTAATCATACGTACTCAATTTAATTCAACTAAGTCAATCGATGTTTTCAGAAAAAGCTTCAAATTTGTAACTTGAGTTTTCAAAAGCGAGATTTTATAGTGATTTAAAAGATAAATGCCAAAGAAGCATGAATGAAATGTGAATGCAAAAATGCATGAATATGGAAATTTTGCCAATGAAGCATGCAGTTGATATTATGGAGCAAGTAAAAGATGTGTCGTGATATCCCACTCCGCTAGCAACGAGGTGGGGGTTTTCAAAAATAAGCGTCTTGTGCTTCTAGGATTTGGTGTTGTCGGTGGATATCTCACTTGGAAGAAAGGTCTTGGTGAGGGTTCAAAATAAGACACCAATCCTTAGCCATTTATTAGGAATAAGGTGTTGATGGATTTCACACTACGCTAAGCAACGGCTGTGGGTTTTCAAACTAAGAACCACCGGTCGTTGGTTTGTGATATCCTGCTCCGTTAACCACGAGGTAGGGGTTCAAACTAAGCAACGCATTCCTAGCTTTAAAGAACTTATGATTATGATGTTGAAAATGTTGCAAAAAGTTCTAAAGTTTAAATCTCGAAATCAAGTTACGAAGTCTTAATAAGTTGTTGCTTTGAGTCATGATTCATTTTGAATTATGACTATGAAAATAAGTTGGTCTATTGGTTAAATTAAAATGAGTACACACATCAATCGTTATATCCATGTTGGGAGTTGAAAAATTAACAAGTCATAAGTATGAGGGCTTAACATATAACTTATTTCGACAATGATCTAGTCTTAATTGCTTAGCGTGATCTTGTGAAAAATCGAGTGAGTGTCGATGAAATTATCCGTCAGGGACATACCGTAGATCACTTTAGGGGCTTCTCATTCTATGATTCCCAGTATTAATAAATAAAGAAAGTCAAACTTGTTAAAAAATGAGAAAATCCAAAAATATTAGTTGTTGTTAGTGTAAATTCAGAAAATTGTTGTTGAAATCGGGGGCTTTCGTGTTTACTTTCATAACATTGCGTGAGGACACGCAATAACTTAGTTTGGGGGGATTTGATAAGCTAAGTGCTTAATTACACATATCTTTTACCTCTAAAAACGAGCTTAAATGACCAAAAACAGACAAAAACTGCCAAATATATGTTTGTTTTGCATTTGTATTGTGCAGGAAGTGGATATCATCAAAAAGACAGAAAACCAAGCCAAAATGACAAAACTGAGCATGGAATGGAAAAGACTGTGCAAAATCAAGGCCAAAGTCCAAAAATGCCAAAGTCAGAGTCAATACTGAAGATCTCAGCAGTCAAACCGGAGCCAGGAGGACTGAAGAATAAGTAGGATGCAATCTTACCCATACTGATGGGCCGGGAGGGCCGGGAAAGCCCAATAGTATATCTATGAAGACTGTAAAGACCAAATGGGCCCTCAATCAATTTCAACAGCCCATTTGTGTGCAATTGACAAAGACTGTGAAGACTTTGAAGGCCCAATCCTAGCCCAGTTACAGCCAATCTCAGCCATTGTACACACAAAACCCACTTCATAACCTTATTGGGCTTGAAAAAGCCCAATAACCAAACCTGTACCTTATTGGGCCCAAACCCAAACCCAGTGGGCCCAATACAAGCCCAATACAAAACCCAAGCCCAACAAAAGCCCAAAATCCTTTTTTATAAACCTTAGGGACTAGAATTGTCATTTTTAAAAAAAGGTTTTATAAAAGAAAAAAAGGTTTAAACAAACACAAGGGCTGAAATTGCAAATTCCCAAAACCCTTCTTTATCCCTTTTAGTAATAAACAGCAGGGACCACTTTTGTAATTCACCAAAACTTCTTTTATTCTTTTTAGTTATAAACCACAAGGACTAATTATGTCACTTTCCAAACTCACTTATAACTAAACCCGGCTTAGATAGAAAATGAAAAGAGAAGAAATGATGGAGGACCATTCTTGCATCTTTTCCAATCTTCTCTTTAAAAACCTGTAACCATAAACGTACCTTACCCCTTTCCCGCCAAACCCAAACCGCCCCTCTCCCATGGTTTTCTTGCCATACCACCTCCCTAAGTACATTCCCAGCTCACCTTCACCTTTCCCCACCAACCCAATGCCCCTATAACTCTCTCCCCTGGCAAAACACTCAACCCAACGAACCCCTTCAATGGTGAGATGAAGTCAAGACAAAGAGGAGGGCTAGGATTGCCTTGGATGCATTGTACTCTCACAACAAACTCAGCCCAAGTCATTTGGACTGCTATAAAAGGGAGAAGACCAAGCCGAAGCACCGTGTGACACCTTTTTTTTTATGTTTTAGTTTAATTTTAATTTTCAATCTTTCTTTTAAGCATAGTTGTAACTCAGTTCTATTTAAAAGCTTTATGTTGTAATTTCTTGTTGTTTAATAAAAAAGTTAAAAGTTCTCTTTATATTGCCACTGTTGAAATTTCAATTTTGATTTTAGCTGTTTAATTCTGTTTAAATTGTATGAAAATGTGTTTAACGTTTGACTAAAACAATCTTCTATCCATTTTCTCTGCTTCCCTTTATAAAAAATCAGTCAAAAAACATATTTGTATATTTAAGGGGGTGTTTGGTTTAGCATTGAAAATGGGTCAAACCAACGTTTGCAGGGTACAAGGCATCTCAGCCACTTTTGGCTGAGTGTGTGGACTTTAATAGGCCATCTTAATTAAGCTTTTTAGTTTGAAAATAAATTTTTAAGCCATCCTAGGTTTCTGTCAACATTTTTAATAAGCCAAAGGGCAGTTAAGCCATTAAGCTGTTTTTAAACAACTTAAGACCATATTTCTTGTGTTGTTTTAGGTTTCTAGCCATAAAACAAGACCCTTTGTCCTGTCAGTTTAATTTACCAAAGTATGGCCAAGTGTGTATGTATGCTTAATTTGTGAAAAATACCCAATTTCAAGCATAAAAACAGCCAGGCTTTTAATCCAAACTAATGTCTCAAATTTTGGAATTATGTTTAGTTATATGTCCTTTTTTTAAGTCTGTTTTCCACTTGATTTGGGTAAGAAGCAACTTTTGTGCTTATTTTCATAAGCCCCATAATAAGCCCTTACACTGCTTACCCTCCCCTGGTGCGAGCACCAGGGTTAAGGCCAATTTTATAGCTTTTTTAAACAAAAAGGCCCTAGTATATTTAGTGCTTTCCTTGTAGCTTATAGGTTCATCTTCTAGGTTTAGCGCTTATTTGAATTAAATAATACGTATTACGATTAGTCTTAGTTAGCTTTAAGTAGCCTTTTTCTGCCCTTTATATTGAAACTGTTTAGATATAGCTTAAAGTATTCTAGGCTTATTTTAGGGCTTATTTTAGAATCCTTAGCTTATTTAGCTCCCTTAATCTAGTCTCTTTTTCCCATAGTTGTTTGCTTATCTTGTAGCCTTTTAAGCCCCCAAAAAGCAGGAAAAATATGCCATTAGCCTTATTTAGCACTGCAGGTCCAAAAAAGCCTTAATAGTTGGCTTATTAGGCCATCAGCACTTGGTGCTTTTATTGAAAATGATTAAAGCATAACCCATTCTACAATTTTGCTTATTTGACTTTTGTCAAATAAAGCACTTTGGACTTGGTTTTGTAATCGGGTTTTGGTGGTGCAGGGAACCATTTATGTAATTCCAGTTTATAGTTAGCATAGTTAGTCCCTAGTGTTAACTACCCCCTTGCCCCGTTAGCCCTTTGTCCCTTACTTTGTTAGTCCTTTAGAGTTAACAGCAGTTAACTTTAGTTTTATTAATTAATTAAATTAGGTTAAATTTTAATTAGTTTAATTACTTTTTATTTATTCAGTAACTTTTGGGCAATTTTATATTTTTAGAATTGTTAGATTTTTCTTTATTTAGTTTTATTTTTTCAGAATTTTTATAACTTTTATTTTTTGTCTTTTTCTATTTTCTTAGTTTTAATTAGTTTTTAATCTTTATAAATTCATAAAAAATCCAAAAATTAATAAAAAAATATTTTTCTTTTTTATAAAATTTTCTTTTGTCATTTAGTGTCTAGGAAAAATATAAAATTTAGTGTAGGCTTTATTTTTCTCAAATTTCAGTTTTAGACCCGTTTTTACCGGGTGCGTTTTACCGTTTCTTTTCGTTTAGCATTCAAACGACCTCCGTTTTAGTTCTAGTTTTCTTTATTTTTCAAATTAAGTTAATTAGAATTTAATTTTGATTTTTAATTTAATTTAGCATTTATTTTTCTTAAATTTTAATATTTAGATTCTCCGATACCTAATTCTGTTCCCCGTATTTTAGTTTAGATTTAATTTTAGGATTTCCCTATAACTAATTTTCGTTCCCGTTGTTTAAGATCCTATTTCTATTTTTGTTTTCACGGTAGATTAAATTAGGTTTTATTTAATTAATTTTAGTTGTAATTATATCAGTGTTTCCATCATATCATATATTCTCCATCAGTCAATTTCTCATCAAACCAGGATAACTTTCAATTGCAGCCTCGTTGGGACATACGACCCGGGAATATCTCTTCCGGAATCTTTTTATTATTGATTCTTATATATTTTATCCTTTTGTAGATTTTGACCTTTTTGCCTTGGTTAAGGGCATTTGGTTGAGATCTGCATTTGAGTTGTTTTATATATACGTACTATATCACGAATCAGTTGTACCGAATCGATATCCAGTATCACAAGTTTGATCCGTGTAGGATCTCACTGTCACACCCCCAGACGGGGCCTGGACGGAATACGTGTCCGGAGGCGTGACTTTATTGAGCATCTCAAGTACAAAGCATAAAGAACGACCTCTAAGGGTACGTTTTGAAAAATAAACACCGTTGCAAAGTTTTAAAATAATAATCATAAGTTTTACATCGATTGAATTTAAAAGATTCAAAGTTAAAATGCGGAAGCTTAAATAAGTTCAACACCGGTATTTAAAGACATAGATAATCTCTGGTAAACCGGTACAGGCAAATAGACTTCACATAAGTCAGCAACAGCTATCCATGCTAAGCCACCTGAGAAAAAACAGGCTTAAAACTGTCAACATAAAGTTGATGTGAATTCATAGGTTTAGTATCAACGTTGTTATAGTGGGACCACAAGATATAAAACGTATGTCTAGTTATACAGATAAAACTTCACCTAAAAAAGTATTTCGTTGCCACTAAGCTCATGGACTTGAAGCTAAATTTACGCATGACATGTACATTGCTATAAGTAATTGCTTGCCCTTACAGGTGTCCGACCAAAGACCACCTAACCAGTTTCGACATGACATATATTTGTTTATTGGGAGCCCCGTGGGTAATGAACGTTACTTACCCAGATAGGAATAATTAGTCCCAATAGATCTATTTATTCACTTGCGCTCCCTCAATCGGTCCTCCGGTCAAGAAATTGACAGTTCATGATAGTTTGAGCAATAGTCGTCAAAACTCTACTTAGGCAACACGTAAATAGGGAAAATCTCACGTATAGTACTTGTGTCCAGTTTTAAAAACAATCAATGTTTCTCACCCCAAGGGTTAAAACATTTATTCAAAACGAGTAAAAGAGTAGGGCTATGAAGTCACCTTATGCGAGTTGTGGATCAAAAGAAATCAATCAAGTGAAGACGAATCTCACGATCCTAGCGACAACCTAGCATATAGTTGTCGTTTAAGAATAATGTACAACGAATAACGATTAACGCAAGAGCTGATCATTTGAGCATGAGTAGACCCGGCGTATCCTTTTCAAAAGGTACTTTCGAAAGTTATAAGTTTTGACAAGTCTCGACACTTTGAAACATCTTCGAAAATATTTCGTCTTTTAGTGTATTTAGTATTTTAGTGAATTTTGTCTTTTAGCGTATTTCGTCTTATAGTGTATTTCGTCTTTTAGTGTATTTCGTCTTTTATTATATTTCGTCTTTTAGTGACCCGACACACCAAAATTGACTCAACAACCATAAATGTTGACCTAACTCGACACTTAACGTTATTCTTTATTTTATCATAAGTTTGATAATAAAAGTATATTTTTTGACGCATTTATAAAGTTTATGAAATTTCGGCATGACCTTTCTAAAAATATCGACATTCCATTTTTATCCATCTTGACTCGCGAAACTATCCATTTTATAAAAGTACATCTTTTATTGACTCAAAAGAATATCCGATCGATTTTCGACAACACCGCACATATTACAACAAATTCATTCTAAACCTAAACCTCTTCGACTTTCAATTTACGCTTCCAACAAAACAAACATCTAACTTAATCTCTTCGCCAACAATATTTAAGCTCGCTATACAATAAATCTCAATAAATAACATAGTCGTAATAATAACAATATATATATCAAAATATTCACAACGAACTTTTAAACGCAAAAGTACAACTACTTTTTATGTTCTTCCATTTATTAGTAAAAAGATTAAACTTTGAGACTTGTGGTTTTATAGAAAAATAGGTAATGGTTTTCACAACGATCCGCTTTGTACACCTTGTTCGGAATGATCATACGAATGCAAAAGTACAACTCATTTATGAAAAAGTAGAGATGACTTACAAGGAAACGCGACGAAAGATGATTAGAAACTAAGAACAACCCAAACGTTGTTTATAAACTACCCGGATGAAATAACAATCAACCTCGAACAATATATCTTCAAATGGTTTGATCAAAGATTAAAAAAAGAAATGGATTTATGTGTGTGTTTGTAGGCGTTCAAACCAAGAGAGGAAGAAAGAAAAGAGAGAACAAAGTGTGTGTGAAATGAATATGCAAATGATTAAGATAACATATAAGCTAGCTCCAAAAATCACAACACATGCATGTATGTGTGTGTATGACCGGCGTGGGGACAAGGAGTCCTAGGGGACCAATTTGATCTCCTAATCATACCCTTGTGTGTACATGTCCTTGTGCCAAAATATGGGAAGCTTGTCTCTAGATTTGAATTTCAAAATTTTGGCATCCTAAGTGTATATGTATGTGTATATCCGGTTACAACAAAGCCAGGGGGACCAAAAGTGACCTCCAACATTCTAGGGATGTCATGCATGCATGTGAATTAATTACCAAGGTTTCCATGCATACACGCATTAATATACTTAACCGATTACGTAAACAACAAAAATGACTAACGACTTCATGAAAAATTATGAAATTTTAAATATTAATTAAAAACGTAAAAACGCGTCAAATGATGAAAGACTACGATGAAATATAGTATGGTTCGCTCTCGGATACGATTTTCAGATATTAACGGGACAACTTCCCGATTACGCATAAAAGTTATACGAAACTTATAAAAATTCAAATTATTGGACGAAAAACGGTTATGATACTGAACGGAAATTTACGGGTTGTGACATTCTTTCCCCGTTAAAAGAGGTTTGCCCTCAAAGCTTATGGCGCAACCTCTGCCACGGGTGCAGAGTTGGTGAAAAGGTGCGGGTATATTTTTTTGCATTTGGTCTTCACGTTCCCAGGTGAACTCAGGACCCCTCCTAGAGTTCCAGCGTACTTTGATAATCGGAATACGACTCTACTTCAGACGCTTGACATCACGGTCCATGATCTCGACAGGTTCTTCAATGAAGTGCAATTTGTCGTCAACTTGGATTTCATCCAGTGATTTAGCAAGAGGTTCATCAGCTAAGCATTTCTTCAAATTTGAGACGTGAAGCGTACTATGAACTCTGCTCAATTTCTCTGGGAGTTCAAGATGATAGTCAACGGTTCCTACTTTAGCAATGATCTTAAAAGGTCTAATATATCTAGGGTCCATCTTTCCCCGTTTGCTAAAACGTATCACTCCTTTCCACGGAGATACCTTCAACATGAAATTCTAAGGGTTTGCGTCTCACGTCAGCATAACTCTTTTGATGATCACAATTACCCAAATAGTGTCATACTGCTTGTTTTCTTTGGTAGTCTTGTGACAAAATCCAAGGCCACATTTTTCCAATTTCAAATCGGTATTTCTGATTGTACCAGTAAATCAGATGGCTTATGGTAATAGTCCCTCATCTTTAGACACGTCAAGCACTTGCTGACATAGGTGGTGATGCCTGCTTCCATATCGGGCCATTGGTGAAATTGCTAAAGATTATGATATATCTTATCCGATTCCAGGGTGGATGAAATAGTTAGGTTTGTGTGGCTCATGCTTGATCAATTTTCCTAAGTCTCTAACGCGTGGTAACCGACTCCTCCTCCTAATGTAGAGAGTTCCATCGAGACGATTCTCAAACTCGTTGTCTATTCCATGAAGGTTCTCATCCTTAACGTTCTTTGTCATGAGAGATTCTACTTGTGTTTTGTGAATCTGTGGCGGTAGGTTTGAATTAATAGTCATCACTAAGGCTCTCACCCTAAGAGCTATTAGCCTTGATCCGTTTTCTGCTACTACGGTTCACTTTCTCCAGGGCGGGTGGGTATCCGGGAGTTCTCTCCATTGAATTATGGGGTAATTTAAACATTCATACTGGTTTCTCATGTTCATTTCCCTTTGATCTAGAATGTGTTGTAACACCCCCATTTTTACATATAGCAGCGGAAGCTAATCTAGGGTATTACTTCATGGATACAACAATCATAATCATAGAAAACGACTCAAAAGAGACGTTTGTTCAAAAGATACGCTATCATTCATTCCAAATTAGAGATTTACAAAGGCAGGTCCCAAAATCTAGTTACATACAATGTGAATGATAACAATTTTTAGCCATCTTCAAGTCCATGCCACTCCGTGCCATAAGTTGCTTAATTACCTGAGATAAACATGCTAAAAAGTCAACACAATGGTTAAGTGAAATTCATAGGTTTTCAGTTATAATAGTTTGAATGCAAATTTGATATTGGGTTACGTTGTTATACACCCGTTATAAAACAATATTATTGCCATTAGCTCATGAATCCGAAGCCTTAGGATATATTTAATACGTTATAGCCCCAACGGGTGCCTTTGCCAAAACACCCGCAGTTATATTCTAATGATGTGCAATTGGTTACCGATATCATTGGGTACACCAACGGGGAGTCCAACCCAAATAGATCTATTCACAACATTCGCGCTCACTCCGTAGAGTAATTAACGGTTCATGATATTGGGGACTTAAAGGCAAAATAGTTACTTAGGCAATAATAAATCAGGACAGCATACATAAATAATTGCATTCATGGTTTATAGCATGTATCCCCTTCGCGGGTTTATAAATTGAAAGATTGAAATGCGAGGCTATGAACTCACTAAATCTTTGAAAAGTAATCACATTGTCATAAGATAAACGAGTATGTAAAAGAGTTTGTAAACAAGCATGTATCCCCCTCGCGGGTTTATAAAACATTAAAGAGATTGAAAAGAGAGGCTATGAACTCACTAAGTCTTTGAAAAGTAATCACATTGTCATAAGATAAACGAGTATGTAAAAGAGTTTGTAAACAAGCATGTATCCCCCTCGCGGGTTTATAAAACATTAAAGAGATTGAAAAGCGAGGCTATGAACTCACCTTAACAGTATAGGGAAATCTGAGTGATAGCAAAGGTATATGAAATGAAAGTAACGGCTTCGTCACACGCAACCTGGGGTAATATGTCAAGTCTTAGTTTGATTGAATATGTTTTATATTATAATGAATATCATCTTTGATTGAATTGCTATGGAGTATTGTATCACCGTTCGGGCCATCATAAGTCAGAGGTCATTCAGTAAACGTTTGAGGAGCTAGGGCACTTTAAATCGTAAACCCAACAACTCTGTTAGAACGTAATACCAAGATGAAACCTCTTAATATGAAGCTCCCTAGTATTGTGATACGATATAATCGGTTTTAAGCGTTTTGATTAATACCTGGAAATGATAAGCACGACAAGCGTTAATTAAAGTTATTTCTTGTAATGTTTTGAACATATTTTTATACTTTTTCAAAATGTTACATTTTAGACCCTTAAGAATGAAAAATGGCAAAATATACCCTTAGAGTTTGCACTTTTACAAGTTTGGTCCTTCTAGTTTAAAAGATGTACAAAGTAAACCTTGCACTTTGGAAAGTGACATAATAGACCCCTATAGTTATAACTTTGATAAAATGACATTTTTAGTCCTTTTAGTTATATGTTTCAGAAAGTTACGATATATACCCCTTGCATGGATAATATTTACAAAACAAGTCTGAATGGCCATGCAAGCTTATTTTAACATTCCAAAAGATATTTGCAGGTTATAGCTTATTAGAATAAGCTAAAATATGAAGGTTTAACGTAACGAAAGTTTAAAATAACGATTCGTTAAGCCAGAAATCAAAACGGGTCAAATTAGGGTTTCGGGTGTACGGTTTTGGATCAAAATGGAAAATGAGTATGAATTGAGTTATAAAACTTTAACAAGAGTATATTTAGGATCATATGAACATTATAAGAGTGTAGGATCAGGTATGAAGATCATAGAACCTGGGTTTGAGCTTATAGCTTGAAAACGGGTTGAAATCGGGACTTTTAGCTTCGTATGCCTAGAATAACGACTCCCGGGCTTCTTTTCTTGGTTTCTTTTGCTTAAATTCTGTTCTTGAGACTTCTTAGGACCTCTTAGTATCTTCTTTGAGCAAAGGATTGCTGCTATTAAGGGTTATAGAGGAGGAAGTGGGGGATGAGTT